>CM062819.1:1254674359-1254983163 GCA_031772625.1 Pinus tabuliformis
CAGTGTTGGATTGAGCAACAAGGAATGAAAAATGGAAGTGCTAAAAGTAGCATTCTATTTTTAGCAGTTCAGTATGGATTCCTATTTTAGTCAGTCCCTGAACTAGAAATAGGAAGTAAAATTCGAATTTGATATTAACGATAGTTTGTAAATTAATTAATTAATTCATCTTGAGTTAATTAGTTAAGGAAAAACAAACTTGAAGTCTATGTGAGGACATGCAACAGTTTATCTATTAACTGAGGAATTTATCCATCAGTTAAAGAGATAAGGATGAGTTGTAATATTGAGTTGTAATTAGTTGGCTCAGTTAACTGAGTCAAGTCCAGTTAGATTAATTTAACAGTTTGTTAAATTAATGAGAGTTCAGTTAGTTAATGCTTGCATTCATGTAACTAATGTATTTCAAATAATTGAGTATTCACTCATGGATAACTCATGCATGTCAGTTTAGACAGAGACCCAGTTGAATTCAAAGAAGGGACAGTGTACTATCAGTTGGATGAATATTTTTCCTATAAAGGAAGCTCATCCATGATGAGGATTTATCTCCTTCAAGACTGCACAATTGGATCAGAGGTTGGTGAGTGTGTGAAGAGGCCAATTCACACAAGTGGCTGCACTGGACCCCAATCAGAATTGCGCAAAGAAATAGGAGGCTTGGAGGGCAGACCAGAGGTTAGATAGAGGCCTTTGACTGTCTATGAGCAGCAGAGGTATTGCAAAGAAAGCATGATATCTTTTTAGTTGATTATTTTTGTAATACTGGCTATATTTCCACTTGTATGATAATATAGAGTTGGGCTTTTAAGCTGAGGCTTTCCCCAGGTAAATTCTTCTGTGTTATGTGTGATTGGTTTCTCCATATCAATTATATGTGTTCTTATTGATGTTTCTCATGTTCGATTAAGATTCCGCTAAATTGGTTGTAGGAGTAGATCAAGTATTTTTCTTTAGTCTATTGCATTATCAGGTGATCTACAGGTGGGAATTTCTACACTCCCAGATTCGTATCCTGAATAGGTGAGGCTTCCAACTTCATAGCAATCTCTAGTGCCTCAACCCGCATTCCAATGTTCTGCTATGATAATGGAAATCTCAAATGAGGTAATAGAGTATCAATATACCAATCCCTATGTTGTTCAGTTGTGATCTTCATATTAGCATGTTGCATCAGACATTTCAATCTTTGATAAAAATCCCATGCAGACTCATTCACCTTCTGTTAGATTTCTTTGACCTTTGTTACCGACTTAGGCTTCTTGAATTAATTATTTAGTGCAGCCTTCATATCCTTCAGTGTCATAGCTGGATGATCTATACTACACTTAATATACCATCTTAGCACCCTATCTTGCAATGTTGTGACTAGCTACACTTTCTTCAAGTCATCATTTGTTATATGTTGTGACTTCCACACAGCATTTGCTACAAACCAAAATTGTTCAAGGTCTTCTATCCCTAGACCCTTGAATATGGGCATCTTCATAGTGTTCACCATATTAAATAGTGGAGGTGGAGATGGAGGCAGAGGTGTAGGTGTAGGTATGTGAGGTGGAGGTGATGGTGGAGGTGGAGTGGATGGATGTGGTATTCCCATGATAGCCTGATTTAATATCTACGGCACACCCTGAGGCGTCTTCAAACTATTACTTTCTTCATCGCTATCAGATGCTCCCAAAAAAAGACTGTACTCAACACCTAAATCGAGATCTCTTCTAAATGGCTTTCCACTTCACATAGTTCCCGTCAAGTCTCGACTAAACATCAATTTAATTCCATAACTCGTTTCTCACACGATAGCATTTTAATCCAAGTTTTCAGGGACTTCAGATACTTACCTCTTAGTACTTTGAAAAATCAGCATTCATCTTCGCTATAACTGACAGATATGTCGATCACAAACTCAGTAATGGTTCCACCCAAAATACCATCGATCCAATACTCAACAGCCCTCGCGATCTTGTTTTATGAACCTTCCAGCTGCTTCACTAACTCTAGAGTCCACACGATAAGGTTATCCAACTTCCGCGTGCCTTGACCATCCGCTAATTTAGCCAACCATTCGTATAACTCGCACAAAAAAGAGAAAAATAAAATTTTGTGTCCTTCTATATACAAGTATATATTCAACCACTCTTCCTTTGACAAGCATGGATTCATGTTTTCTTACGCTGCAAACTCATGCAGCTTTCGATCTATCCACTTCTTGATCTCTTTCTTAGTCGGTATCCACTTATGGCTCATCACATATTCCTCAGATAGATCCCATTCCCGGCAATGGAACCTGTTATCACTCTAAAATTTCCATAGGGTTTTCATGAAAGAAATAATAGAGGTAACCACAAACCTACTTTTGAGATCAGGATCTAGCCTTCTTAATGCTCAGAGAGGGCTCTCTCTTAATGATTTAGCTTTGTTGAGTTAATTGATTTTAGGCTAGTTATTTAAGTTTGGTTTGTTTTTCATTTGATTTGCTGGTGGAATCACTGATTCAGATGGATAGATAAGTGTCTTTTTACCATTGTGCCATGGAGTCCAAATGTCAAGAAAATAGGACTGAATCAAGTTCTAAAGATAGTGTTCACAGGGTAAGGTAGTTGGGTAAATTCAGATCTTTTAGGCTGGATGGTGAAGTGGTTTTCCAATCATGGTTAAGGAGTAATCAAGGATTACTCAAACCAGATAATGAGAGAAATGAAATAGGTCAATCGAAACTAGGGAGCACTTAAGAATTCCCTACTCTGGATATCAAAAGAAAACGTTAAAATGAATAATTGTTCAAGACAGAGTGTACTTAAACAAATTCTGAAGTAAAATTCTAGTTATTTCATTCAAATTGGAAAAAACATGTATGTTTATGAAATTACTTAAGAAAATAACAATTTGACAAATGAAAGATACTTCATTGAAGTGGCCCAACACATGAATCCTATAATGCAATGCCTTTATTACTTAGTCCAGTCTGCTGACTTGCAATTTTTTACAATAAACCCTTAGGTTTTCAGATCAATATAGCTATAGAAATGTTCAGCAATCCACCTCTAATACTTCAAAAGAAGAAGTATTTAAACAAAATTTACAAATTGTTTACCATAAATGTTGTCTCTAACAAACAAGACATTTTTAGACTATAGATGAAATAAAAAGCTCTAACTGCTAAAAACTAATAGTTCTGGTGGAATGTATTGTGTAAATGTTGTTGTTGTGGAAGTGGGAGCAAGTACGATGTGGACCCAAATTTGTGGTTATGCTGGCAGATGAACTAGCAGATGCAGATGTATCTCTCTTTTTCTTAGTAATTCACTTAATTGCTTGTTGATCCTCTGACTTGATAATCTGAGACTTCCCTCACTAATGGTTGATCCTGTGACTGCCCTGTTGTTTTATCATCCATTAGTGTCACAAAATATTTTTGAAAATATAATATATATATATATATATTTGAATAATATTTCCAAAATATTTTAAATGAAATTTATAATTAAATTTCTACAAAAACATGTGTTGTTTCCAATCTGTGCTTTTGTTTTCTCTTTCCATGAATTCACAAAACCATGTGTAGTTTGGTTTCTATTACTCCTTCATCTATAAATTCATTTTATATGTATGTAAATTCCTTTTACCCTTGTAGCATACCTGGATGGTTTTACAAAACCATGTGTTGATCTGTATGGTTGGAAGAGTGTTCTCACTTCACCGTGCCTATAAATTGATTTCACCTTAATCTTCTATCGTGAAATGCATTTAAATGAATGCTATCTTTTCTCTCTTGTACATTAATTTCATGTGAAATTTTCCCTTTTATTTCCTCTGATAAATTCATGCATCCGTGAATTTTATTTGATAAATTTTATTTCATGTGTCGCTGTAAAACCATTTTAACTTTGAATCTCATTCCACAACCTTAGTCTCATATTGCTTGTAGCTATATAATTTTACCTCAAGTATGGTTTCACCCATAGCTCTGAAATATTACCGCATTCTCATATCTTTGTATTTCACTTGAAATTAATCCACCCTATATTCTCGTAATATTTATAAGATTCAAAACCAAAACACTTAATGGTTTATCGCACCGCTTTAAAGTGGTAGGTGATATTTTGCAAAGGAAGCGATATAACGTGGGCCTACCACGTAGTAAAAAGATGGGCTAGGAAAACCACTAATCTTGCGTGCTTTTTTGAGTGTTAAGTGTTGGATGAGATCAGAGCGTGATATGGAATTTTAACCATTCATTTGTTTTTATGAATCTCAAGGAAAATAAAAATGAAGGGGGGGTGGGCCATTGGTTGACTTTGCAGGGGAAAAGGTAGTATAGGCTTGTGTGGAGAAATTAATATAAAGTCCAAAACTTTATATTAATAGGGTTTGGTGAATTAAGGGGTAAAAAGAGGGATTTTATATATATTTTTTTTTTCCTTTTTTATTTTATGGGATTTATTTCTGTTTTAACCATTACTGCCTCTGTGTAAATGATTTCTTCTTGCTTTGTGATAATTGTATTTTCCTTCTGAATAAAACCTTTGAATACATTTCCTTGCGAATCTTGGAGTAAACAAGTTTTGGAACTAGTATCAAAATTGTTTGTCCAAGTTCATGTTCTACTAATCACCTGCAAAATAAAACTATCATTAATAAATCAGGTCTGCGCAAAAGGCAATCAATGGCTTTATTGAGCGGCAATCAATGGCTTTATTGAGCTGAGATGTCTATAGACAGAGTCTAGACTGTGGATGGCTCAATTCTATTTGGAAAAGGCTTTTCATTTATTCATTTTAAACAGAGGTAAGGGAATAGCGGAATTTCATATTGTAAAAACTCTATGATTTTTCACATTGTGCAGGTGCGGTTATATGGTTTACCGCACAGCAATGGATGATAGGGCTTCCGGGGATACATAGTGAAGCAGTCAGAGGAGGCTTTTGGGCAGGAGAAGACAGTTGGAGGCTAGTATTCTGAGGGGGATGCCATGGAACGAGAGGTGGTTTTGTGGCATATCGCACCGCTTTTGAGTGGAGGGCAGTATTTTTTGAGAGCATGTGATATAACGTGGGGCTGCCACATAGCAAAAGGGTGATTTTGGGATTTTAATTGTCGAACGATGGGAGCACGCGATATGGATATGGGCCATCGGATCTGGAGGTGGGAGATCGGAGGGTTATTGCACGGCGGAGTTGCAAGGGCTGAGTCAGGGTGTGGTTGGCGGGGCCCAGGGATAAATAATGTGGTGGTTTAAATATATTTCAAAGGTTTAGTGAGGGTCGGGATTTATAAAGTGGGGGGGGGTTTAAATATATAAAGCAAGATTATTGTATGAATAATGTAAGGGTTAAGTTAAAAAGGGTATCGGGGAGGGTTTTTTGAATGGGGCCCGATACATTATTCAAACTTAGGATAAGGGGTTTTAGTGGGTTTTAAGGGAAAATGGAAACTAATAAGGGGGAATAGTAAAATGAAGGGGTAGGGGTGATTTTTCAAGGGAAAATGAGTTTGGAAGGAAGTTAGTGATATGAAATGAGCCAATTGATGCTCTCCATGCTTTGTGAAAACTGCTTCTGCCTACCCATCATTTACCCTAACATTTTTTCTTCATTTATTGGGTGCATTTGAGCTTGTTGACCCTCTTATTTTTCTTTGATAAGAAAACTATCTAATTCTAATCTTATAACGTCCAATGGCCCAGATTAAACTGATGAGCACATTTATTCTCTACCTAACTAATGATCTGCTAAGATTAGATGGTTTAGTCAGATCTTTATTCACTATCTATCAGCATGAAATTTAAAGCATGAATGAATCAAGATTAAACTATTTGATCATCATGGATTGTGGCATTTTGACAAGCTGCACACAATCTTATTTGCAAAAAGTAAACTAAGAGTAGTGGCATTTGAATGTGCACACTTTCATGATCTTTTTATCTCTTTTTGGTGGGGTTCATATTTAATATTCTTTTTTGATCTTTGTTTCTTTTTGTCCTTTGATTTTTCTTTTAGGACATACCCTCTTTTCATTTTTTAAATATGGGAAAACATTTGCAGAAAGCAAAGGTATGTACAATATTACAAGATATACATGGTCAATTCAAAATTATGAACCCTATTATTATAGGAACCTAACAGTGGCTCCACTTGGGGATGGCATCTCCTTGTGAGATGTCAAGAACACCGTCGACTAGTGGCCTGATCCATTGGGCTGATCCCAAGCTTGTACATGCTTTGTTATATACTCTCTGTGATGAAATCTTGAACTGAAATCACAACCTTTTTTGCAAACTGAAATCTGATCTGAAACTGAAAAAGGTACTACAACCCTCAAACCAAACTACTAGATCATCAAGACCTAAGGGCCTTCTTTTTGGCCTTAAATCTTAATGAATTATTTCAACACTTGCTGAAAACTGAAATAAACTTGTTGCTGAAAACTGAATTTAATCAAACTGAAATCCTACCTACTTACTCTAATTAGTTTTCCAACTACTGGTTAGGTAAAATGAAACAACCAATGCAACCATTCAAGCATTATATAATTTGATGTATTTTGTTGCATGTGCTTGTTTGTGATCAAAACTGAGATTCTAAAACCCAATAGAAATTTGTCAACAAATGAAAAGATAAGGAAATACTTGATTTCCATGCTTGACTCTAAGAAATTTTTAAAAGGATCTTCCAAAATATATACACTATTTTTCAACTAAATTAAGCAAATGTACATCTATTCTTGATGGCCTCTATGCCATGAAACTGAAATGTCATTTTCATCTTTATCACCTTGCATATTTTTAGATAAACTTTGTGATGATATTTCTACTGATTGAAATGTTTGACTGATGAAACCTTTATAATCTTGATCCTAAATCTCATAGTTAGTTAATGGAGAAAAAATTTGATTGCATTCATTATCCAACACATCAGCTATTGGATCGTAAAAGACTTGGAAGGATTGCTACAAATTATTGCTCATAGGTTTGAATGGAACTTCACAGATTTCTACAAGTTGCTCATCCTTTTCTTTAGAGATTTTATACCACATTTCCATTAAAAATTGAAATGATTCAAAACATAGTGGTATATAACTTTCCTGTGTCATTTGATCAAGTGTTTCAATGAAATTTGATAACTGTAATTGTGAAACTGAAGAATCCTGATTAAGATTTTCATTGTCTTCTTTGTTGTCAATATCAATACCTAAAGACTGCTGATTTTTTATTGTTGTAAAGTTTTCTCTGATGAACTGAAATGAAGCAAAACAAAGAGGCAAAGAACCTTCACTTATTTCCAAATTTTCTGCACTTCCTTCCTCATTCTCATATCTTATATGTATAGGCTGATCACTATATTTAATTTGCTGAAACTGAATTTCCTCATCCTCCAAACTAGTTTCTGATTGCTCTATAAAGCTAGCTTGAGTTCAAAGAACATAATTATCATCATATTGATCATACTTAGGAAAATCATTAAAAGAAGGAATGTCATCAAACATACACATTAAATCAATAGATTCCTCTTCCACATATTGATCTGTAAATCCATTTTCTGATCTATGGTAGTTGGAATTAGCAAGAATTTGTTCATGGCTATCAACCTCTTCTTTTTGTGAAATAAATGTGTCATGGTGATTTTGAACAAAAAATTTCTCTGCTTCTGCTTTCAATTTTTCCTTTCTAATCAACAGATGAACTTCTACATCTACTGCAATCTTCTGCATCTTTTCAAGAGTTGCTGGGTTTATTTCTCTTAGCTAAAATTCTATTTCTGGATCAAATGCTTTTGGATAATGCAAGAGAGTTGAATCAGGAGGAGGTCTTATATTTGCTGGCATTCAATAATAAACTTGATTAAATCTACCAGAAAATTGTTGTATTGTTCCATTTGGCTGTCTTTTTAATTGATTATATTCTTCTATGATCACAAAAAGATTTACATTGATTATCCATCTATCAAGGAAAAATTTGACAAACTGTTGGAAATTTGAAATGCTTGCAATAGGCAGGTTCTTGAGCAAACTCTTTACTTTACTTTGCAAAGAAAGAGCAAAAAGCCTAATAATAACATCATCTTCATCAATCTCAAATAGGTCCAGATAATTCTCAAAACCTTGAATATGTTTTTGGGTAGTGATACCATTCTCTCCATCAAAATTGGGGAGATATTTGTAATAGTTATCAGGAAAATCATGGAGTATAGGAGGTAACATGAGGGGCTTATATCTATCAGGAACTTTACAAGGTATAGGAATATGTACATGGATTGTAAGATTAGTCTTGATTGCTTGAGGCTTCTCAATTGGAAAATGATCTTCACAAGATTCAGAAGAAAGCTGCTCAAATGGATAAGGAGAATATATATTTACAATCTTCAAAGGAAAATAATCAAAAATTAATCTAAGATATTTTCTAAAATATAATATACATTGAAAAACCTTCTTGATGAGAAACAACATGATGTCTTGGATAATAAACCAAGTTAGAAGCCTGATCTTCCCATGTTGTTCTTTTAGGCTCATTCCTCAAGTGGAGTCTTGGATTGATTTGGAAATTAATGTGGAGTGGCCAAGTGGATGATTTTAACCTTTGCGTGTCTGATCATTGTCCACCATAGAGATCAGATCTGATCTTTGTATAATCTTTCTAAAGAAGATGTTCTCAATCCCCAGTATGGTCACCACTATGTTATCACTCTAAAATTTCTCTAGGGTTGTCATGAAATAAATAATAGAGGTAACCACAAACCTAATTTTGAGATCAGGATCTAGCCTTCCTAATGCTCAAAGAAGGCTCTCTCTTAATGATTTAACTTTGTTGAGTTAATTGATTTTAGGCTAGTTATTTAAGCTTGCTTCGTTTTTTATTTGATTTGGTGGTGGAATCACTGATTCAGATGGATAGATAAGTGTCTTTTTACCATTAGGCCATGGAGTCCAAATGTCAAGAAAATAGGACTGAATCAATTTCTAAAGATAGTGTTCACAGGGCAAGGTAGCTGGGTAAATTTAGATCTTTTACACTGGATGGTTAAGTGATTTTTCAATTGAGGTTAAGGAGCAATCAAGGATTCCTCAAACCATATAATGAGAGAAATGAAAGAGGTCAATTGAAACTAGGGAGAAATTAAAAATTCCCTACTCTAGATATCAGAAGAAAACATTAAAATGAATAATTGTTCAACACAAAGTGTACTTAAACAAATTTTAAAGTAAAATTCCAGTTATTTCATTCAAATTGGAAAAAACATGTATGTTTTTGAAATTACTTAAGAAAATAACAATTTGACAAATGAAAGATACTTCACTGAAGTGGCCCAACGCATGAATCCTATAATGCAATGCCTTTATTACTCGATCTAGTCTGTTGATTTGAAAATTTTTACAATAAACCCTCAGGTTTTTGGATCAATATGGCTATAGAAATGTTCAGCAATCCACCTATAATACTTCAAAAAATATAAGTATTTATAAAAAATTTACAAACTGTTTACAATAAATTTTGTCTCTAACAGACAGGACATTTTTAGACTATAGGTGAACTGAAAAGCTCTAACTATTAATCTAGGTTGTCATTGATGTCAATATAGTAGTGTTTGTGATGGCAAATTCTTTGATACAGGATTTCCCATTGATGCCCACTGATCATAATGCTCATAGTGATGAAAGTTTGATATATGATGATATGATGAGATGGAGGACCCAATGCAATTGAACAACAGGAGGTCAATTGAATAGCAATTGAACAACAAATGACGCAGGAGGTCAATTGAACAGCAACTGAACAGCAATTGTATAGACAGAATAGAAGCAGTAGATCCATGAAGCAACGGGAGCAAGAAGCCAAAGAGGAGAAGCCATCGTGAACCCAAAGAGTAAGATGAAGAGTTTATCGAAAGCCATCAAAGAAGCAAGTCATCGGACCAAGAGAAGCAGTTTATCTCATATGCCCAAGGGTAAGAGTTATCGAAAGAACAAAGAGCAAATAGCGATAATGGAGGAGTAAACAAGAAAACATCAAAGGAGCCATATCGGAAGTGTCGCATGTAATATATGCCCAAGAAGAACCAATAGGAAGAAAACAGTGGAGGAGCATAAACAGAGTTATAGGAGGTCACAGGAAGATAAGCCATAGGAGCAATAGCTATCGGAAGAGTGGGGGTAGGAGTGTATGGATGTTTTAATCGTGGCTGAAGGCTCACACTAAATCCTAGCAATCGATCTCATTTTCAAATGCTTACGTCACAGTCAACGATGGGGGTTAGGCCTGTTTTTAACTCGTGTGCTAGTTGAAGACCCACAGGCCATAGATTTGATGACCTCGTATAGCCAATGGATATCAGGTCATAAAGTGATCAGACGTTCATCTCAAATAGACCCAAACTTTTATAGATCAAGAATTTATAATCCTTATCAGCTTCGTAAGGGCGGTTAAGCGTCGCACAAGCTCCCCGGCCAATATCGTTGTGAACCATTGGATCCAGCATGCCTTGATCAAACGGTGGAGGATCAGCGATTGGGTTTGTTGATTGGGTGGATCAACAACCATCGGATTAATGATGAGATCAATGGTGGACGCATGTGAGAGGAGGAGTCTTAGGAATAACTCTAACTTTTATGAAATTGAAATTACAGGATTAAAGCAATGACGTGGCATGTGGAGACCGCCAAACATCTATAGTAATTCAGCCAATATTCCAAATGAACGTGTTTTTTGAGTATTGTTGAACTCGAAGAGACAGAGGAAGCCGAAGATCTGGAAGCTAAAGGTCAAGCGAACGAAAGAAGAAGTCGAAAGGTCGAGAAGCCAAAGGTCTAGAAGACAATGAAGGTACAAAAGAAGTCGAAGATCGAGTGAGAAAGAAGGAAGCAAAAGGATAGAAGTAAGTCGTAGGACCAACAGGATAGAAGGAAGTCGAAGGTCTAGCAGGACAGAAGGAAGCGAAGTTCTAGCAGGACAGAAGGAAGCTGAAGGTCCAGCAAGACAGGAGGAAGCCGAAGGATGGAGAAATTATGTTGATTGGGTTAATCTTTGAAAGGCTCAGACCTGTGATGAATTAATCAAGTACATAACGCAACCTGAAGAACAATTCTGTGAAGGGGAAAAATAAAGTTTCATCTGACATAGTTTGAAGGGAGCAGTAGCCAGCACCAGCATTGAAGTGTTTGTGAGTCTGGTTTTGGGAAGTAAGAGATCACGATAGCAAGAACAGTGAGAAGAAGTCACTCCTAAAGCAATTACTCCTGAAGTAGTCACTCCTGAAGCATTTACCGTGACAGTGAGAATAGGGGATTGAAACAGAGAGTTGTTTTGTGTAGATCTTACTACAGTTCATTGTAGACACATTGAAGTTGTGTAAAGACTATTGTAGATCATGATGGATATTTGAAATCATCATGAGGTAACTTTGCAGACTCTCTGTGGGAAATATGAAGAGTTGTGAAGACTCCTTCATATGAAGATAGGTTGTCATTGATGATGTAGCATGGAGACTACAGTGAAGCTATAGATTGACAGAATTCAGTGAAGAAAATGTTGGGAGCAGAGAATAACTACCAAACATATCTAGACAAAATATAGCAGTGGGTTGGAGCCCAGAGGGTTGGTGCCCTGAAGGTTGGAGCCTCAAACAAACAAGTTTGGTGCCTTGAAAAGATAGGGTTGGAGCCCTTGGGGTTGGTGCCTCAGAATTGGAAGGATTAGTGTCCTTGGAGTTGGTACTCCTTAACACAAGGTTAGTGCCTTGAGAAGATAGGGTTGGAGCCCTAGAGGTTGGAGCCTCACAAAAGACCAAGTTGGTGCTTGGCAATAGATTGGAGCCTTATATATATTGTACTTGATTTATTGTAAAGATTATATTAATAAAAGCATTTATTCCTATTGTTCATTTTGTGTTCTAAATATAAATGATTTAATTGGTAAAAATAACAATTGAAAAGAAATATTGATTCACCCCCCCTCAGTATTTCCAACAATTGGTATCAGAGCTAGTACCTTCACTCAAAGCCTAACAGCTTAAAGGTTGATCATTATAACACAAATGGTGAAGCCAAGGAAGAAAGTCTCCAACCCTCCTAAAGAAGTGTCTCCCTCTACCACTGAAATAGAAGTAAATCAATTTGTGGAGGCTCCATGGTTCAATGGAAAATTTGACATATGGGGGGCAAGAATGAGAAATTTCTTAAAGACTCAAGGCATTGAAGTATGGGAATCAGTAATTACTGATAACATGATGAATGGATAATTTAAGGAGTACAATGCAAAAGCGATGAAGGCAATATTGGATGGGCTACCAGATTCTATAAAGAATAATTTAGGAAAATGTTCGTCAACGAAGGGTATATGGGACAAACTTCATGATCTTCACTCAAAAGGAGCATTGACAATGATCTCTAGTTAAGAAAATGATGGAAATCAAGAAGAAAATCCAGAGCCTGTCAAGGAAGCTGAAGATAAGATTGATGACATCATGGCTAAAGAAGACCTAGAAAATGAAGAGAATGAAAAAGACTTTGTAGAAGATATCCTCACAAAACTTATGGCTACCATGAAAGAGATTATCAATTTGAAAAAGGAAAACGAGGAACTTAATAAGAAAGCACTAGCTGGTGACCAAGACTAAACAAGGAAGAAAGCTGACCTTATCAAGCTTCAAGTACAAGAAAGGGATGAAGAGCTTGCCACGCTTAAGAAGGAATTTCATCAAAGCAAAAGAAAGCATCATGAATAAGTCATATCCATGACAAATCAATTGGATAAAGCAAAGAAATGGGAAGATACCTTGTCAAGTCAACTTGAACAAAGGCACAAGAGCTTGAACAAACTTGAAGAAGATATTAGTCAGTACAAGGTAGAGGTCTCTTCTCTCAAATCTCAACTACAAGAAGCAAGAAAGTTAGCACAAGGAGCTGAGAAGACAATGGAAGCATTGGAAATCATAGAAGGACAGGTTGATGAAGCAAAAAAGGAGAGAAACACCATGATATGTCAATTAAAAGCAAAGGATGGAGAAATCTTCAAATTAAAATCTAACATCAACCTTCTCAAGGCCGAAACATGTAAAGCTACAAGAATCAAGGAAGAAACTGAGAAACAACTTGCTAAGAGGAATAATGATTGCGAAAATTTGGAAGAAGAGATTGTCTCCCTTAAGAAAAAGGTTCAAGGAATGGACAAAACCTTGAAGAGCTCTCAAGCCTTGGATGACATGATCAGCCATCAAAGATATCCATTTGATAAATTAGGTCTTGGCTATGAAGGAGAATCATCAAGCAAGAATGATAATGCTTCAAACAAAAAGGATGTGAGGAAGCCAGAAAGAAATGTTGATGCTCCCAATTCCAGCAAAGGCAAGGATAAAAGTCAAGGCAACAATGAAGGAAATCCTATTTCAAGAAGAAATGCAGATGATGTCAAGGACAAAAGAAGAAATGGTTATAATCAAAGGATCTCAAGGCAAAAATGCTTTAGAAGCACATCAAGGAAATCTCCATCTCCAAGGTACCAAAGTTTATTTCTTGGTTATTGTTATTCTTGTACAAACTTTGGACACATGGAAAAATATTGTAGGGCATATCACAAAGATAAATATAAATGATTTAATTGGTACAAATAACAATTGAAAATAAATATTGATTCACCCCCCTTTGTGCACTCCTTTGCCATTAATGTCAAAGGGGGAGAGAAGAAGAATATTGCCATCAATGACAAAGGGGGAGATTGTTAATCTATGTTGTCATTGATGTCAATACAGCAGTGTTTGTGATGGAAAATTATTTGATACATGATTTCCCATTGATGCCCATTGATCATAATGCTCATAGTGATGAAAGTTTGATATATGATGATATGATGAGATGGAGGAACCAAGTCAATCGAACAGCAAGAGGTCAATTAAATATCAATTGAACAGTAAATGATGCAAGAGGTCAATTGAAGAGCAACTGAATAGCAACTGAAGAGCAATTGTACAGACATAATAGAAGTAGTAGATCCGTGAAGCAATAGGAGCAAGAAGCGAAAGAGGAGAAGCCATCATGAAGCCAAAGAGTAAGATGAAGAGTTTATCGAAAGCCATTAAAGAAGCAAGTCATCGGAGCAAGAGAAGTAGGTTATTGCATATGCCCAAGGGAAAGACTTATCGAAAGAACAAAGAGAAAACAGCGATAACAGAGGAGTAAAGAAGAAAACATCGGAGGAGCCATATCAGAAGTATCGCGTGTAATATATGCCCAAGAAGAACCGATAGGAAGAAAACAGCGAAGGAGCATAAACAGAGTTATATGAGGTCACAAGAAGATAAGCCATAGGAGCAACAGCTATCAGAAGAGCGGAAGTAGGAGTGTACGGATGTTTTGATCGTGGCTGAAGGCGCGCACTAAATCCTAGCAGTCGATCTCATTTTCAAACACTTACATCACAATCAAAGGCAGGGGTTAGGCTTGTTTTTAACCTGTGTGCTAGTTGAAGACCTGCAGGCAGTAGATTTGATGACCTCGTATATCCAATGGATATCGGATCATGAAGTGATTGGACGTTAATCTCAAAACGGACCTGAACTTTTATAGATCAAGGATTTATAATCCTTATCAGCTCTGTAAGGGTGGTTAAGTGTCACACAAGTTTCCCGGCCGATATTGTTATGAACCATTGGATCCAACGCACCTTGATCAAATGGTAGAGGATCGGTGATTGGGTTTGTTGATTGGGTGGATCAACAATCGTTGGATTAATGATGATATCAACGGTGGAAGCATGCGAGAGGAGGAGTCTTACGAATAACTCCGATATTTATGAAATTGTGATTGCAAGATTAAAGCAATGGCGTGGCATGTGGGGACCACCAAACATCTATTGTAATTTGGCCTCTCTTCCAAATGAATGTGTTTTTTTAGTATTGGTGAACTAGAAGAGACAGAGGAAGCCGAAGATCGAGAAGCCAAAGGTCAAGTGAATGAAAGAAGAAGTCGAAAGGTAGAGAATCAAAAGGTTTGGTGGACGATGAAGGTACAAAAGAAGCTGAAGATCGAGTGAGAAAGGAGGAAGTAGAAGGATAGAAGTAAGTCTTAGGTCCAACAGGATAGAAGGAAGCCGAAGGTCTAGCAGGACAGAAGGAAGCCAAAGGTCCAGCAGGACAGAAGGAAGCTGAAGTTCCAGTAGGACAGGAGGAAGCCGAAGGATGAAGCAATTCTGTTGATTAGGTTAATCTTTGGAAGGCTCGGACCTGTGATGAATTAATCAAGTACATAACGCAATCTAAAGAAAAATTCTGTGAAGGGGAAAAAAAAATTTCATTTGACATAGTTTGAAAGGAGCAGCAGCCAGCACCAGCATTGAGGCGTTTGTGAGTCTGGTTCTAGGAAGTAAGAGATCACGATAGCAAGAACAATGAGAAGAAGTCACTCCTGAAGAAATTACTCCTGAAGCAGTCAATCTTGAAGCATTTACCGTGACAGTGAGAAAAGGGGCTTGAAACAGAGAGTTGTTTTGTGAAAAGCTTACTGCAGTTCATTGTAGACACATTGAAGTTGTGTAAAGACTATTGTAGGTCATGATGGATATTTGAAATTATCAAGAGGTAACTTTGCAAACTCTGTGTGGGCAATATGAAGAGTTGTGAAGACTCCTTCATATGAAGACAGGTTATCATTGATGATGTAGCATGGCAACTATAGTGAAGCTGTAGATTGACAGAATTCAGTGAAGAAAATATTGGGAGCAAATAATAACTACCAAACATATCTAGACAAAATATAGCAATGGGTTGGAGCCAAGAGGGTTTGTGCCCTGAAGGTTGGAGCCTCAAATAGACAAGGTTGGTGCCTTGACAAGATAGCGTTGGAGCCCTTGGGGTTGGTGCCTCAGAATTGGAAGGATTGGTGTCATTGGAGTTGGTACTCCTAAACACAAGGTTGGTGCCTTGAGAAGATAGGGTTGGAGCCCTAGAGGTTGGAGCCTCATAAATGACCAAGTTGGTGCTTGGCAAAAAATTGGAGCCTTATATATATTGTACTTGATTTATTGTAAATATTATATTAATAAAAGCATTTATTCATATTGTTCATTTTTTGTTCTAAATATAGATGATTTAAATGGTAAAAATAACAATTGAAAAGAAATACTCATTCAGCCCCCCTCTTAGTGTTTCCAACACTAACTGCTGCAGATTAATAGTTCTGGTGGAATGTGTTGTGCAAATTTTGTTGCTGTGGAAGTGGGATCAGATAATATGTGGACCCAAATTTGTGGTTGTGCTGGCAGATGAACTAGCATATGCAGATGTATCTCTCTTTTTCACTAATGGCTAATCTTGTGACTCGTGCTGTTTTATCATCCATTAGTGTCACAATATATTTTGTAAAATATATATATATATATATATATATTTGAATAATATTTCCAAAATATTTTAAATGAAATTTATAATTAAATTTCTACAAAACCATGTGTTGTTTCCAATCGTGGTTTTGTTTTCTCTTTCCATGAATTCACAAAACCATGTGTAGTTTTGTTTCTATCACTCCTTCCTTTGTAAATTCATTTTATCTGTATGTAAATTCTTTTTACCCTTGTATCATACCTGGATGGTTTTACAAAACCATGTGTTGATTTGTATGGTTGGAAGAGTATTCTAACTTTACTCTTTTACTTTCACCTGCAACATGATTTTATACTTGTAAATTGATTTCACCATTCCTATAAATTGATTTCACCTTAATCTTCTATAGTGAAATGCATTTACATGAATGTTATCTTTGCTCTCCTATACATTAATTTCAAGTGAAATTTTCCCTTTTATTTCCTCTCATAAATTCATGGCATCCGTGAATTTTATTTCATGTGTCACTGTGAAACCTGTTGAAGACATGCAAGGCAGCTCTGTCAACCTACAATCGATGCTTCCCTCGTGTTTCTCTTGGGCTGCTATTCACAGGAAGGACAAGGAAGGATACATATAACAGGGATCTACTCGGATGAGAGAAAGCTGCAAACAAGTTACCCTCGGCTGCAACAAACTTCCCCTCGAGTTTGCTTTTAGGAAGGAGTCGAGTTTCCACTTCCGGTTCTCGAGAAAGAAAGCGCAGGTACTCTCGGGGAGAGGACCAATAGCTATATAATTTTACGTCAAGTACGGTTTCACCCATAGCTCTAAAATATTATGGCATTTTCATATCTCTGAATTTCACTTGAAATTAATCCACCCTATATTCCTGTAATATTTATAAGATTCAAAACCAAAATAGTTAATGGTTTATCGCACCACTTTAAAGTGGTAGGTGGTATTTTTCAAAGGACGTGATATAACATGGGGTTTCCATGTAATAAAAAGATGGGCTGGGAAAACCATTAATCTCACGTGCTTTTTTGAGTGTTAAGTGTTGGATGAGATGAGCGCGTGATATGGAATTTTAACCGTTCATTTGTTTTTACGAATCTCGAGGCAAATAAAAATGAAGGGGGTTTAATTCTCAATGTGGGGTGGCCCACGGGTGGCCATTGGTTGACTTTGCAGGGGAAAAGGTAGCATAGGCTTGCAGGGAGAAATTAATATAAAGTCCAAAACTTTATATTAATAGGGTTTTGTGAAGTAAGGGGTAAAAAGAGGGATTTTATATCTAGATATATATATATATATATATATATATATATATATATATATATATTACTTTATGGGATTTATCTCTGTTTTAACCATTATTGCCTCTGTGTAGATGATTTCTTCTTGCTTTGTGATAATTGTCTTTTCCTTCTTAATAAAGCCTTTGAACACATTTCCTTGCAAATCTTGGAGTAAACAGGTTTTAGAACTAGTATCAAAATTGTTTTTCCAAGCTCTCGTTATGTTAATCACTTGCAAAATAAAAAAATCATTAATAAAGCATAGGTCTACGGGAAAGGAAATCAATGGCTTTATTGAATTGAGATGCCTGTGGGCAGAGTCCGGACTGTCGATGGCTCAATTCTGTTTGGAAAAGGCTTTTCATTTATTCATTTTAAGCATAGGTAAGGGAATGGCGGAATTTCATATTGTAAAAACTCTATGATTTTTCACATTGTGCAAGTGTGGTTAGATGGTTTACTGCACAACAATGGATGATAGGGCTTCCGAGGATACACAGTGAAGCAGTCGAAGGAGGCTTTCAGGTAGGAGGAGACAGTTGGAGGTTGGTCTTATGAGGGGGCTTCCATGGAACGGGAGGTGGCTTTGTGGCATATCGCATCACTTTTGAGTGGAGAGCAGTATTTTTTGAGAGCACGCGATATAACGTGGGGTTGCCACATAGCAATAGGGCGCTTGGGAAAAAACCATGAATCTCGTGTGCTTTTGGTATTTTAATTGTCGGACGATGGGAGAGCGTGATATGGATATGGGCCATCGGAACTAGACGTGGGAGATCGAAGGGTTATTGCACGGCGAAGTTGCAAGGGCTGAGTCGGGGTGTGGTTGGCAGGGCCTGGGGATAATAATGTGGTGGTTTAAATATATTTCAAAGGTTTAGTGAGGGTCGGGATTTTTAAAGTGGGGAGTTTAAATATATAAAGCGGGATTATTGTATGAATAATACAAGGGTTAAGTTAAAAGGGTATCGAGGAGGGCTTTTTTGAATGGGGCTCGATACATTATTCAAACTTAAGATAAGGAGTTTTAGTGGGTTTTAAGGGAAAATGGAAACTAATAAGGGGGGAATAGTAAAATGAAGGGTTGGGTGATTTTTCAAGGGAAAATGAGTTTGGAAGGAAGTTAGTGATATGAAATGAGCCAATTGATGCTCTCCATGCTTTGTGAAAACTGCTTCTACCTACCCATCATTTACCCTAACATTTTTTCTTCATTTATTGGGTGCATTTGAGCTTGCTGACCCTCTTATTTTTCTTTGATAAGAAAACTATCTAATTCTAATCTTATAATGTCCAATGGCCCAGATTAAACTGATGAGCACATTTATTATCTACCTAACTAATGATTTGTTAAGATTATATGGTTTAGTCAAATCTTTATTCACTATCTATCAGCATGAAATTTAAAGCATGAATGAATCAAGATTAAATTGTTTGATCATCATGGATTGTGGCATTTTGACAAGCTACACAGAATCTTATTTGCAAAAAGTAAACTAAGCATAGTGGCATTTGAATGTGCACACATTCATGATATTTTTTAACTCTTTTTGGTGGGGTTCATATTTAATATTCTTTTTTTATCTTTGTTTCTTTTTTTCCTTTGATTTTTCTTTTAGGACATACCCTCTTTTCATTTTTTAAATATGGGAAAACATTTGCAGAAAGAAAAGGTATGTACAATATTACAAGATATACATGGTCAATTCAAAATTATGAACCCTGTTATTATAGGAACCTAACAAAACCATTCGTTGGCTTGAGGGGGCTTGGACCCAAGTTCAGAGTTAGTTGCGCTAACCAACAAAACCCTACACTACCGGCCCTTTCGGCAACAACCCACGTAGCGCACATTGTAGTCTCACTCGAGGCAATATTGGGGGATGATAGAACTAGGTTTTTACATCCAAGGGATTATGTGTTGTGCATCTGTTACTCTTAGGGCTTTGTTTTGACCTTCGCGAACCCTAACCCTTAAAACCCGGAAATCACGGTAACTAATAGATAACGAATCCAAAATATTGGCTAATTGCTCTAAACATTCCTAACATCATTTAATTAAACATATATACCACTTTCATTCATCTATTAAGTACTTTTCCTTATAAATGTTGTAAACAGAGTGAACATACAGTAATTTCAGAAATAAAGAATAACACACAGATACAAGTAATGCTCCAAACTGGCTCAGATCTTCAATTACAAACTCTTTCAACCATGCGCACACAGCTACAGGGGCCCACACACTCAGTTGCGTACTTACCAAGGTCTCCACATACACAGCTGCAGGAGCCTACCCCTTCACCTAAGTACATAAAGTAGACTTCTCTTACTTATAGCATTCACACAAAGATAGATCTTGGATATCTCTTATGACTCTCTATGATACCTTTTTATATAATTCTCTATTACAATACCATGGTCCGTGAACCATGGGCGGGTCACAAAACAACTTAACTCCTAACAAACTAAGGGGCTTTGACCTTCCTAAAGCCCCTTTGACTCCTATCAACCTGTGCGCTCTGCTCCTCAAAATGCAGAGACTTTACAATAATAAAAAATTGTTTACAAAATTGACCCCAAGGGACCCTGTCCCAACAGTTGCATATTGGTGAAATAGTTTCTGATGTAGGAAGAATTTTGACCAAGAGAATGATGTTGCTATAGTTTTCACAAAGACATGGTTATTAATATACTACTGCTACATCTACTTGATGATACTTGGGAACATGGCATATTTTGATGATGTTGAAGAATGATGCTACACTATCATATCTTATTTTATGATGATATGTTTGGTCCTCACTTATGTTTTTGTTGTTGCATACCTAATCACAGGTTGATGATATTGAAGCTACATTTTCCTCTCTTGCATATTGATGATGAGTTGTCACTGACAAATTCTTATGGTGCAAATCCTACATAGTATATGATGGTTTTTGAAGACTATCTTGGCCTTGTTACCTCACTATAGTGGTATTTGTTCTTTATTATAAATGGCATATATGTCATTTGATGTAAAGGTCATGTAAAGACCTATGTTGTAATCATTGTAAAATTTAGTCATGTATGGACTATTGTGGTCAAGTCATGTAATCCCATCTTTTGGGGCATATGATGTAGTTTATAACCACACTAGGATTGGGTGATTGATGTAAGTTTCAGTCCTTGGTGATAGGAAAGGTCATGTAATAGAGTCATGTACTTCTTTGTCTATCTTCAGAAAATTTAGCATGTGCTCAGGGGGAGCATGGTCAATTCAGATTAGATTTACCGCGCTCATGTCAACAAAGGGCAAGAAGCCTTCATTCAAACATAACTCAATCCTTTTCCTTTGATTTCAAAGGGGGAGAGTAACTTGGTGTTTGAAAATATTGGTTCTTAGCTTGAAGTGTTTTACAAGTATCTACAAGTGGTGGTGACCAAACACCAAAGTGGCTGCCATCAAGTCCAAAGGGGGAGATTGTTGGCATTATGACTAATGTGTTGTCCTTGATGGAAACCTACTTGATGAGTTTCCTTTTGATGGAAACCTACTTAATGAAGATGTCAATAGGATGTGTCTACATGTGATAGAGAGTTTGGTCAAAGGCATAGTAGTTAAGAGATAGAGGAATGATAAAGATGAAGTTTGAAGAAGTATATGCAGGTTCTATGAAGCAAATCCAAGTAATTACACATGTTTGGTGAGGAAAAGTCATGTATACATAGGTTCTATGAAGAAAATCCATGTGCACACGTGGGTATGAAGAAGAAAAGGCATGTACAGTTTATGCACCATGGTATTCTAAATACCAAGGGTCTTTACCATGGTATTGACCCACAATATTGAGCCCAGCAACAGATATTTGATCTCATCAAAGAATACCATCAGCATTAGTGTGGTTTTGACCTATGGTATTGGCTAAGGGCTAAGCTATATAAGGAGATGAAGATCAAAGTACTTGGTATGCAAGTGATGAATATTTCATGAATAGTTAGATCTGAAGAAAGTGTGCATGTAATGGGCTATTATTGATTTGTTTGATATGAAACTAAGTATGCACCCGGGAATTTGATGTTGGATCAGATCCAATAGATCTAAAATAACTATACTGATAGTGGATTGATTAGGCCTATAATATTTATGTCTGGCGCATGTTTTGTTATGTATGCTGAGAGATGGATTTGTTCTGAAGATCTAATGTGCAGCAAAGTTATAAGTCAATAATTGCATATATGTATGCGGGTTTGATAACCTAAAAAGCGTGTACATGTACGAGTTTAATGATGGTAAATCATGTATCTATTCATATCTATACACGGGTTTGATTCCTGAAAAATGTGTATTCATGTGGAAGTGTTCTGTGAAAAGCGCTTATATAAGCTAGGGTTTTGTTGAATAAGATGACTGATCACTCTAATCAATCTTGTTGTGTATTTGATGTCTGTCAATGAAGTCTTACTTAATTATCTGGGCTTAACAGTGATGTCTAAAGATGAATTGATTGAGGATTGATATGTTAAAGAGAGGTGACGTACTAGTTGTATTTGATTGAAGATCAGTGATGGTTTTGTGTTTATTTAATAATGATTCAGTGGTTATGTGTGTGACTCATAATTTATTTCAGAATGATAGTGATTCAGTTTCAGGGTTCAATGTTTTGATATCTGTATGCAGGTATGCTTCAAGGAAGTCATGTACACATGTGGGTTTGCTAAAGTAAAGTAGCGTATATATTCTGACATTTTATTGATCAGGGTTTTCAGTTGGTTCAGTAAGTTGATGAAGTGTTTGGATTCAGTATTGGTATTCGGGTTACAATGATCTAACTGCCTTGGATATTTAAAAATAAGTTGATTGATTTGGGTCTCAGTTGGTTCAATGATTGGTTGATTCATTTGGTTCAATGATTGAGTGATTTGTTGCAGTGATCAATTTCAGTTTAGATATTTGGTATTGGGCTTAAATGATGGTAGTGAGTCCAATCTGAAAATTTGATTAAAAGTGACCTACAAGTTGTGATGTATTGTCTCAGGTGGATCCAATGTGAAAATTTATGAAATGTGGTCCATAGTGGTGCTAAGGGTTGGATCCTTCAGTCAGGAAGTTGAAGCTTCCTTCCAGTGGTAGTTAGTAAATCAGATCAGGGGTTTGGAGCTCCCTTCTGGTGGGTGCCGGTAAATGAGATTAGGGGGTTGGAGCTCCCTTCCAATAGGTGCTAGAGAAAGATAGAAGGTTGTAGCCTTTTTTGGGTGGGTGCCTGCATGCTGGTATGAGTATGCACTATTACAATATTGTAAGAAATTTTTCATTATAATAAAATATGAAGACAGAGATGACAGCAACGACGGTTTTTTCCCACATTGAGTTTCCATCTAAAAATCTTGGTGTTCATGTGTGTTGATATGTTTCTTATGTGTTATGGTTTATTTTGTTCTTACTACACATGGTTATGTTTTAGTTAATGGCTATTGAAGTACTGATACACTAGTTTAAGTTAAACAGATGATGAATTAGTTGAATGGTAAGTTAACTAGATATACGCTAGTTGTTTGCATAACAGCCGCATACATACACCGGTTTCTTTTAGTAAAGTAGCATATAGAAATATGAGTAAGAAAAGAAAAGGTTTTATTGGGTTTTAAAATATTGATTCATCCCCCCCTCCCCCCCACCCTAGTATTTTGCCTCACATGACCATCATGTACTTCTCTTTCTCCTTTAGCCATTGTTGATTTTTCAAAGCTTACACAAAATTCATCAACTGGATTGTCTTCCTTTGGTTCCTCTACCAATGTTTATTCATGAAAAGTTTCTTCTTCCTCCTCTACTTCTTCTTATTCACTAGGTACTTCTAAATATTTTCCAATAAGTTGTTCTCCTATTGAAGAAAGGAAGATGACTACCTCGGTTGCAGATGTAGGTTCTTCTACCACTACTTTTGTAGATAAAATTGGTTCTTCTCTAGGTATAATTTCTTATATTTGTACCTTAGGAAGACACATTCTACCTACAAAATATGGAATGTTTGATATGGATGGTGATGTAGCTCGTACTACACCACATGGTCTACTGGGGGTGGTTGGTAATGATGGAATTGAACTACATCCTCTAACAAATCTACCCCTAGAATATATTTCCCTATACATGCATTCTAAATGATTTTTAAATAATATTTGTAATTATGCATCTTAAAATCGATGTAGCTAAAATGAGATGTAATTGCAACAACTTTGGTTAGGAAGAACCCCACAATCGTGATGTGCAATTTCTTACCTCTCATCTTATCGCTCCTAATCAGAGTTGTGTAAAATAAAAAGACATTCTAATCTGAAAGTAATTTCCTATGTATACTTCCCTAATAATGGCACCAAAAATGTTTCCCAATTCAATTGTGAGTTAAATTACTCAATATTAAATTATCAATCTAGGTTCATACATTTGTCAAGCACACTTGCACAATATATGCTAAGAAATTCACTTTCAATTTTTAAAGGAAATTTAGTCCCAGGGGGGAAGATCAATTGGTTATTGAAGTAATATGAAATCTGTGAAAACTGAGAGATACAAGGTTCAAATCTCCCCACTCCACCCCCCCCCCCCCCCCCCCCCCCCACCCCCCCACGATTGTGACCCGGTTTACGAAGAGGAGGACAAGTCATAGACCCCCAGAGATTTATTAGTAGTTATGTTTCATGCAGGCTATTGGATTCCTTTGGGATACAAAAAAAACTAAAAGAAAATTTAATCTGTTGAAAAAAATTGGGAGACTGAAATGAAATCTTAATCATGAAATGATATCCAATATAAGCACATGCACTTTGTGATTCTACGAAAGCATAAATTATTCTAGAAAGGCAAAAGGATTTGATCTATGGAAAGAAATAGATTCTAAATTAGTAAGTGAGGAAATTTTATTCTAAATGAAATGAAAGCACATTTTCTATTGTATGAAGAATAAATTTAATTATAATGTATGACACCAATTCTATGTTATGAAAGACGGCTAGATTCTCTTATGCTAGATTCTTATATCATTTCTATAAAAGCTTAAAGTTCTTATTCTAAACCTATGTTATGAAAGCTTTAGAATATCTTCTTAAGTCTATTCTATGAAAGACTTCTTAAATTTTATTATAATGAACATGAAGATATATTTATTCTATGAAAGCCATAAAGTCTATTTTATGAATACTCAATTGAAAACTATGTTCTAGGAAAGTTTTTAAACTCTTGTTTCTAAAGAAGCAATTGAATTTTGTGTTAAGGAAAATAAATACATGTTATTCTATAGCAATGAGAAAATTATAATCTAAGAGATTGAATCGAAATATCATTTATCTATGAGATTGAAATAAAATTGAAGTGAATGGTTTGCATGTTCAAAGTTCATAATCCATTCATGTTTGTGCATTATCTACAAATTTGAGACGAATTAAATGCAGAGATAAAAGACTAAAATCAAGAAGAAACTAATAAATGTTTTTGTTGTTTTTATAGGTTTATTCAAGCGCTTGTATCTGTAGAAGAATAAGAATGGAATGAGAAAAAGGAAATGCATAAATAAATCAAAGCAAAACAGAGCATCTAAATAAAATACTTGGAAGAAACCTTACAGAAAACGAGCATCAAGGAAACTAATTTTTCTTGGAGAAATGGAACATAAGGAAAACCAAGATACACTCTGTTAGGATTCCAAGAAACTCTCCTAGGTTGCAGTTTGAAGATGCCTGGTAACATATAAATTCAACTATTGTTGCAATGGATGAATGGAAGGAATGATGCTTGTCCAAGCCAGATAACCACTTCTACTTTGTTCCACTCCAGACATGTGTGAACACCCCCAGACTACAAGGCTTTAGACCACCAACTACTCACAGTTTAGAGATTGGGTGAATATGGAGAATACTGACCACACCAGCAGATGCACAAGACCATGTGATGGTCGGCTGCAACCAGTAAAGAAGTCTACAAATCTAATCTACTAATGCAAAGACAGGATGACAGCTCTCCTGCATTAGATAGAAAGAAACCTGGACCACCTATTCAATGATGCATACAAGATTTTAACACAGAGATAGGATGACAACTATCTAATGCTAAACATCAAGAGCTCAAGAACACAGCATATCAGGCACAGCTTAGAACAGAGGAAAATGGAAAGTGAGCAGTTAACAACAAAAGAAGCTTGTATTAGCTGAAAATGAAGACGAGACGCTGCAAGTGACAAAATATCTACAGTCTCCAGAAGTTGAACTTTACATCAAATGCCAACCATCAACCCTGATTACATCTTGTTTCTGGGTATTTATAGATTTACATTACAAGGGAACTTGGCCATTCTAGGTATGGAGGGGTCATAATTGACCACCAACTACATTTAACTGCCTGATGGAGTCTCTGACTGTGTTTGTTTGTTGCAGTGGATGAATCCGATCTGCTCAGGTGTTGTGCTGTCCTCTTAGGCAGTTGGAGTGCTCGTACCAGTGGGGTTCCATAACTAATAAATGCAGTCACAGGGTCATGCTCTGTCCTTTTCTCCCTTGGCCATGTTGTTTGTTAAATATGGTTGTTGGAAGTCTGACAGCGACTAGTAATGGCAAGCTGGTCATCTTCCTTCTTCGGGCAAACGGAATGGTGAAGGACATGGAATGCATGGGTGAGTGGACGAGTTGGATGAGCGGAAAGGGTGGCCGTCGGATCAAGGAAACAGATGGCAGAGATGACTCGTCGAAGGTTATCGGCCGGGGTAAGAGCGAGGTGAATGAGGGCCGTTGGATCTTTGGCGGGCAAATCAAACTGTGATCGGGCGACGGAGTTGCGTGGTCGGTATCAGGCAGGGGCAGTTTGGTTGAGCAGTAATGGTTTTTATCGCACCTCTTTCGGGCCCTAAGTGGTAAAAGATGAAATTCACGTGATTCCACTCATCGATCGACATGTAGCGGCAGATGAGAGAGAAAAACCGCTCTCATCGCGCATTATCGTTCGATCGGGTTACGGGCACGATAAGAGCGAATGCCGTCAGATCTTTATGGAAATGATCAGACGGTGGAGAAAAGATCATGTAGTTTACTTTATCGAAGGTGATGAGGGTCATTGGATCGGCGGGGTGGATCAATGGTGGGGATTGGAAAGCAAAGAGCTATGAAAGTGCGAGGTCGTCAGGGTGAGGTTTTATGGCAAGTTTGGGCCTCGCACCAGGGGCTAAGGCCGAAGCGGGTTAATTCTATCGATTTTAGGAGAATAATAAAGAAATGGAGGTGGCGAAGAGAGAGCGAGGTGGAAGAAAAAGGATTTGTGAGCCTTCTTTTGGACACAGACTAATAGACTAAGCTTGTCTCTGACCTTAGAAAATCAGCGCTACATAGCAGAGCTAACACTGGCTCCTTCTAGGGATGAGATCCTCCCTGTGAGGTCTCAAGAACCATAGACCATTGCCGTCATACAAAAACAAGATTAAAAACATTGCCTAGTATTCCATTGGGCATGGAGTCTATTTAAGCCTACATTAAAACCTGGTAAAAAACAACATATTTACAACATTAAGGCCTGGAAACCTTAAACAACATAAAATTTCAAGAATCGCCCATTAACTGGGCCATCAAAAGCTGTCTCTCCTTCCATGCTCTGCAACATGAAGGTGTTGTTCCCCTGGATCTGAGTGATAATAAAAGGTCCAGTCCACAGAGCATCGAACTTCCCATGGTTGCCTTTCTTTTCCTTTAGTGCATCCCATTTGAGCACCAAGTCTCCAATCTGAAAATAGTCCATATTTGCCTTTCTGTCAAAGGATTCCTTGATTTTCTTTTGATGTGTTGTAGACCTTTCAATCAGCTGATACATGATCTGGTGCACTTCTACCAAGTCAGTAATCCTTTTTTCCATGTCATCTTCCTCATTCTATCCTTCCTGCAAGAACTTAGCCATAGGGAGTATTAACTGGATTGGGAATATGGCCTCAGTACCATATACCAGCTTGAATGGAGAATTCCCTATGGATTTCTTGGTGATCACTCTGTCAGCCCACAATGCATACTTCAGCCTGGAATCCCAGTTCCTTTTGTTGTCCTCCAACAGCTTTTTAATTATCCTTATTAGGCTCTTATTGGACAATTCTGCCAGCCCATTACCTTGAGGGTAATATGAGGTGGAATGCACTAGCTTAATGCTCATTGAGTAACACATGTCCACCAACTCTTTTTCCCTGAAGGTTGTTGCATTGTCTGTAATCAATTTGTGGGGACAGCCAAACCTGGTGAAGATATTTTCTGTCAAGAACTTCATGAGCACATGGTGATCAGCCTTCCTAGTAGGGATGGCCTCAATCCATTTAGTGAAGTAGTCAGTGGCTACTAAGATCCATCTGTGCTAGCCACTGGAATGTGGATTAATTTCTCCTATGAAATCCAAGCCCCACTGCTGAAAAGGGCCAGTAGCTTGAATTGGCTTCAAGGGCAAAGACTTCAACTGTTGTTTTCCTTCAAACCTCTGGCACCTGTCACAAGTTTTTACAAATGAAAAGACATCAGAAAACAAAGTGGGCCAGTAATACCCAGCTCTAAGGATCTTGTGGGCTGTGGTTTTCCAATAGTGATGCCCTCCACAGATGCTGGAATGAAACTAGTGCATGACCTCCATGGATTGTTCTTTGTCTAGACATCTTACAAGGATTCCATATGGATCCCTCCAGTAGAGCAGGTTTTCATGGATGTAATACTTGGCTGCTCTGAGCTTAATGGTTATGGCTTGACTTGCACTTAGGCCTAGAGGAACTTCTAGCTTCAGCAAAAATCGAACTATTGTAGAATGTCATTCACAAGAAGCTAGATTTTCTGCCAATGACTGGTTCTGCCCTGGATCAACTATTTCTCCCCCTGTCTATCTGTCATCTGAGCTTGTGCCTATCCAATTTATGTCCAACATTCTGCAATTTTCTTCATCCATTAGCTTGGCAAGGCCTTCACCTTTGATCAGCTTGGTGGGATTTAATTCTATGTTGAACTCAATAAGCTTTGCAATCCATTTAACCCTTCTTCCATCAATATATGGCTACATTAGGACATCCTTTACTGAAGCAGAGGGCACATATGCAATTACCTTGGAGTGCAGAATGTATATCCTGAAAGCTTTCAAGGATTTGATAAGAGCATAAGCCTGCTTTTCAATGATATCGTACCTTAGTTTAGCATCCCTTAAGGTTTTGCTGAAGAATGCCACTGGATGCTTTGAACCTTCATCATCTTTCTGCAATAAGACTGTTGCAAGGGTGTCACTTGAGGCAAAGGAGAAAATATGGAAATCCTTGCTATAGTCTGGGTTGATCAAAGTAGGAGCTTCCATAATAGCTCTTTTGATGGCTTCAAAAGATCTTCTTGCTGGATCAGTCCATTTGATCTCTGATCCATTTTTCAGCATGGAGGTGATGTGTTTTACCAATTCTGCAAAATTAGAGATGAACCTCCTTACAAAATTTATTTTTCCTAAAAAGGATTGGATGCCCTTTTTCAATCTTGAAACAAAGAAGGTCTATATTGCCTTTACTCTTTCTGCGTCAATCTTGACAGCTGTAGCAAAAACGATGTGCCCTAACAGCTTTCCCTCCTCTAAAGCAAACTATGACTTTTTAGGATTGACTGATATCCCAAACCTTTTGCACTTCAAAAACACCTTCTTCAAATGTTGCAAATGATCTTGATGTCTGCTGGAGTATATTGTTATATCATCCAAGTAGACAAGGAAAATTCTATCCTTCTCTCCCACAAATGTTATATCCATAGCTCTTTGAAAGGTGGCTCTAGCGTTCATCGGCCCAAAAGGCATCTTAGAGTACATGAAAGTTCCCCAAGGAGTGGTGAAAGCAGTCTTTTCTTGGTCATCTAGATGTATAGCGACCTAGTTATACCTTGAGAATCCATCCAGGAAAGACATGACTTTGGCTCCTGATACTTTCTGCAACAAATGCTCCATCTTGGACAGAGGATAGTTGTCTTTCTTAGAGCATTTGTTTAAGTTTCTGAAATCAACGCACAGCCTGATTTCTCCACTTTTCTTCCTCACCACTACCAAGTTGGCTACCCACTTTGAATATCTCAGAGGGACTATGATTTTTGCAGCCAGCAGCTTCTTGATTTCTTTTTCCATCAAAGGAATGAGCAGAGGGTTAATGGGTCTCAATTTTTGCTTGAAAGGAATGGTGTCTTTCTCCAAGGGGATCTTATGTTGGATGATATTTTTGTCATAAGTTTTGAGGTCACTGTTTTCCCAGGCAAAGACATCAGCAAACTGCTTCATCAGGGTGCAATATTCAAAACTCTGGGCAGCAGACAAATGGGTGGATAGATTTATATACTTTGGATGATCTGGACTCCCTATGTTATGCTTATGGACTACAGACTGATCTTCTTTTTGGGCAATCTTATGAGGCACATCATTTTGGTCAAACAACTTCTCTAAAGGCACTAGTCCTTTAGGTATATAATTGCTAGGCAACTGAACAATGTTATCTCGGACAATTTTTCTCTTTAGCTGGGGTTGGGGACATTCCTCCAAGGTTTCATTCTCTTCATCAATTTTCATTTCAGAGAATTCCTCAAGGACTTGCAGAAACCTATTTACTTCATCATCATCCTCAAAAACTTTCCATTGCTAGACATTATCAGGCAAGGATGGTCTATATTTTATCTGGACTTCGTAAACCAATCTAGGGGCCATGGGAGGGATGAACATGCTAGCAGACACAGCAAGGGAATCAGCGAGCTGATTTTTTACTCTAGGAATATATGAGATACAAAAATTATCAAAAGAATCTTTAAGTCTCCATACCTCATCTCTGTATGCTTTCAGCCTTGGGTGCCTTGCCTGGAACGTTCTACTCACTTGCTGAAGGATGAGATCAGCATCTCCAAACACCCTTATGTCTTTGATTCCCATGTCTTTGGCAATGTTTAGGCCCAATATCAGAGCCTCATACTTTGCTATATTGTTGGTGACTTGAAAAGTTAGTTTAAAAGACAGATGTGTGCTTTCTTGTTTTGGAGACACCCGCACCACTCCTGCTCCTGTAGTTTCCTTTGAACATGCTCCATCAAAGAACATATCCCAAGATTTTGCCCCTTCTTCTTCCATGGCCTGGCCTACTGGTTTCTTGAGCTGCACCAAGGCCCTCTAGGATTCTTCAATTTAGAGAATGCATGCCCCAAAATCAGTTTCCACAGTGTAAATAGGATGATAAGTGGGATTCTTCTCATGACTGATGATGTAGGCCAGCTAGGCTTCTTTGTACAATCTCCTGCTTTCTCCTCAAAAAACTAGGATAGTGGCATAAGATAAATCATTTTGTAATGTCCCACCCAACATCTTAATCCACCCTCTAGAAAGTAGCATACCAAACTTAGGGGGGACATCTGCTACCACAATATCCATCATCATGCTCTTCATGGGCAGCTGAGTTAGGGTGATGGCTTAATCTTTGATTAATCCCAAACATTTCACCTTCCTTGAATCAAAAGAGAATAAATCATGATAAGGACGGGTAATGTCAAGGCCCAACTCTTCCATGACAGCTTTTGGCATCAGATTATGGCTGGCGCCTATGTCCAGCAGATAGTTGTGGAGGGTTTTATCATGAATGGTCAAGGAGACATAAAATGATGGGGAGCTATTATCATAGGGTTCAGTCATTGGGCTAAGCACAACTACAGGTTTATCATCTTGCAAATTCACATAGTCATTGGAGGCTTGTGAGGCTTTTAGCTCAAGGGCATCAAGGATAGGCTTTCTAAATACCTCACTCTTTGCAAGTTCTATCAGAGGTATAGATATTTTTAACTTCTGGACTTTTGATTCAAAACTAAAAGGGGAAGGGAACTTGTTAGGGCCTCTTACCTCTTGAGTTGGCGCTTTGAGGATGACTGGATCAGCTGCCAGTTTTTTCTGCTTGTTGCTCTACTGCTCTGTGGGGATAGCAGCTCTTTGGGCAGGGTTCTCTTTGGCATTGCTTGTTCTTGACCTCAAGTTGTATCTTTGTTGATCTTCAGTTTTTAGGACAGCTTCTCTGTCCCACTCTTGGCTAGTTTGGTCTTTGAGTAATGAATCTTCATAGGCAGCACTGCCCTTGTCTTCCATGCAGTGAATCTCATCCTCTTCATCAAATTGTTCCTCCTCCATGACTACGTTTTGGAAAGGAGTCTTCACCCATTGCTCTTCACTGGCCTCTTTACCTCTTTGAATGATCTGAAATTGTTCATTTTCTTTTCTGAATGGATTTGGATTTCTAGGAGCAAATGTGCTAGGTAGCCTTGATTTCCCAGAACTCTGCTCAACCTTTAGTTTGGATATTTCAACAACCAATGACTCTATCATTTTATTCATTTTGTCTAATTTAGGCTCTGAAGATGAAGAAGAGGAGGAAGCTTCACCCCTCTGCCTCCTTTTATCAGCATGACTTTTGAGCTTCTCTACAGCCATGATATTAGATTCCACCTCTAAGGCTGCATCTTGCATTTCAGCTAGAGCAGCACATCTTCTTTCTCTTAACAACAGGCAAAAATCATAATCAAAGGCATTGGCATAGGTGAGTTTGGCAGAGGTGGGGGTAGGCTGCACTTCATCTGGTATTTTTCTATACATACAATTGAATCTCTTATTAAAATCAGAAAATGATTCCCCATTTTCCCTTTTGAGGTTGCCAAACTCAGTATGGTAATATAGCAGGTCTTTCTTATCTCCCCAGTGCTTTAAAAACACATCATCTAATGCTTCAATGTCTGTTATAGACCTAGGGGTCAGCTCTCTGAACCACTTTCTAGCCTCTCCATCAAGGCTTTGGACAAACACTCTCATCCACACATCATCTTCACTGATATCTAGGTTATCAACATAGCTATAAAAAGACTCAAGGTGCTCTTCAGTTGTTACTCCCTCTGTACCAGTGAACTTAGGCATGTATTTCTGATATTCTCCTGTAGGCATGGCATTCAAAGGAATAGGCAGAACCAGGGGTCCATACCTAGTAGCTATGATTCTTTCCATTTTAGTAGGAGCTTGTGGGCCTGCCATGACTGGGGTAGATGGAAGGGTACTGGCAGTTTGAAAGGTAGGGAGCTGAGAAACGAATGACAGGGCTGAAGGAATATGATGGACTATAGGGGAGGTTTTCTTTGGACTGAGATCCAAAGGGGAACTTATTGAACAAGGAGCTTTATGAATCTCTGAGGGTATTTCTTCACTAACAGTGCTAGGCTCTCTATCTTCAAAATGAACATACTCAGTTACAAGCCTCTCTTGCAGAGATACAAAAGATTGTTTAGGCTTACTTGATCCTGATGCTCCTTTCTGTGATGTCTTTCTCTGCTTGACAATATTCTCAAGGTCAGGCACTGGGTCAGATGGTGATTTCTGAGCATTTCTCCGAGTGTGCCTCACAAACTGAGCCATAATTGTGATGTGGAGTCACGAAAAGGTTGGTCCTCCAGTAGAGTTGCCAGATAGATGATTACAACCAGAAATGTTTCCAGACTTTGTCTATTATCAAAGCTGGATTTGTTTCATTCTCTCAGGGAAGTTGAGCTTCAATCTCCTCTCCCCAGCAATGGCGCCAATTATGTTAGGATTCCAAGAAACTCTCCTAGGTTGTAGTTCGGAGATGCCTGGTAACATATAAATTCAACTATTGTTACAATGGGTGAATGGAAGGAATGATGCTTGTCCAAGCCAGATAACCACTGCTACTTTGTTCCACTCCAGACATGCGTGAACACCCCCAGACTACAAGGCTTTAGACCACCAACTACTCACAGTTTAGAGATTGGGTGAATATGGAGAATACTGACCACACCAGCAGATGCACAAGACCATGTGATGGCCAGCTGCAACCAGTAAAGAAGTATGCAAATCTAATCTACTAATGCAAAGACAGGATGACAACTCTCCTACATTAGATAGAAAGAAACCTGGACCACCTATTCAATGATGCATACAATATTTTAACACAGAGATGGGATGATAGCTATCTAATGCTAAACATCAAGAGCTCAAGAACACAGCATATCAGGCACAGCTTAGAATAGAGGAAAATGGAAAGTGAGTAGTTAACAGCAAAAGAAGCTTGTATTAGCTGAAAATGAAGATGAGACGCTGCAAGTGACAAAATATCTACAGTCTCTAGAATTTGAACTTTACATCAAATGCCACCCATCAACCCTGATTACATATTGTTTCTTGGTATTTATAGATTTACATTACAAGGGCACTTGGCCATTCTAGGTATGGAGGGGTCATAATTGACCACCAACTGCATTTAATTGCCTGATGGAATCTCTGACTATGTTTGTTTGCTGTAGTGGATGAATCCGATCTGCTCAGTTGTTGTGCTGTCCTCTTAGGCAATTGGAGTGTGCATACCAATGGGGTTCCATAACTGATAAATGCAGTCACAGGGTCGTGCTCTATCCTTTTCTCCCTTGGCCATGTTGTTTGTTAAATATGGTTGTTGGAAGTTTAACAGTGATGGGTAATGGCAAGCTGGTCATCTTCCTTCTTCGAGCAAACGAAATGGTGAAGGATGTGGAATGCATGGGCGAGTGGACAAGTTGGATGAGAAGAAAGGGTGGTCGTCGGATCGAGGAAACGGATGGCGGAGATGGCTCATCGGAGGTTATCAACCGAGGTAAGAGTAGGCTAAATGAGGGCCGTTGGATCTTTGGCAGGCAGATCGAACGGTGATCGGGTGATCGAGCTGCATGGTCGGTATCGGGCGGGAGCGATTTGGTTGAGCGGTAACAGTTTTTATCGCACCGCTTTTGGGCCCTAAGTGGTAAAATCCGAAAGTCACGCAATTCCACTCATCGATCAACACGTAGCAGCAAATGAGAGAGAAAAACCACTCTCATCACACGCTATCATTCAATCGAGTTACAGGTGCGATAAGAGTGAATGCCATTGGATCTTTATGGAAATGATCGGACGGTGGAGAAAAGATCATGCGGTTTACTTTATCAGAGGCAATGAGGGTCGTTGGATCGGCGAGGTGGATCAACAACGGGGATTGGAAAGCAAAGAGATATGAAAGCACGAGGTTGTCAGGGTGAGGTTTTATGGTGGGTTTGGGCCTCGTGCTAGGGGCTAACGCAGAAGCGGGTTAATTCTATTGGGTTTAGGAGAATAATAAAGAAATGGAGGTGGCGGAGAGAAAGGGGGGTGGAAGAAAAAGGAAGAATGATCAATTGTGAGCCTTCTTTTGGACACAGACTAATAGACCAAGCTTGTCTCTGACCTTAGAAAATCAGTGCTACATAGCAGAGATAACACACTCGTACTTAACAGGGGGACCTCTTGAGGTGCATGAGGGATGGAAAAATCAGGAAATATATTGATCAAAAACTAAATTCTTTCATGAAGGCACAACCAAAAAAAAGGATTGTATTAACTTAATAGCATGTGAACTTCAATAGTATTCAAAAGTAAAAATAACATCCAAGAACACTGAGCATACTGAGTATATCCACTTCTTAGTGGAGCAATTTATAGCATTTTTAAAATAACTATTTTGAGAAAAGTTTGTCTAAATGATATATCTTTATTGACATATCATACTTCTAGTTCTATTAAGACTTTAATTCACATGACTCGCTATCAATGAAGTGAATCATGTGATAAACGCATCATCATCCTTCAAATTCTTCGTGATCTTGCTCACTTGATAAGGAATCAACCTCATTTTGATACTATGTTTTGATTCCTCGTGGATTTCAAATGTGCTATGTCACTATTCGGTCGTAGGTTTGAATTTGAGTTTGTGGTCAACTAGGATTGTTCTGCTTGCACTCAATAGGTGGAAATCCATGTAGGCACAATTTGTCATCTTCCCATGTGCCTTAGCTAATCTATCTCTTATGGTATCTATTCAAACCTTGAATTTAGTTACAGAATGTTAGTGAGGCTAAAGAATGTGTTAAATTGAGAGAATATTGGAGCTTTACCTTATAGCTTATTTATGTAGCTTTGATGGATTTTTATTTCAAAATAGTGGTGTAGTGATTTAATGATAAGTGGAAAATGAGTGAAATAGAAGGTAAAATATTGTTAAAAAAATGCAATTCATGTGGCCTGTTATCACAAAACCAGTACTGAGGGCTGCAACTAAGCATGGTCTCATGTAACTATTTCAACCTATCTTTAGACCAAAGATTAGCCTCTTTGATCAGAGAGGGCTCTCTCAAAACTCTTGATAAAATCCTTCACACACTAGATGGCTAACTCTTTATTTACTTATGAAAACATAACTGGTTGGAAACACACCAAAAGATATCTCATTGGGCTATGGAGTCTATAATATCAAGTAGACAAGAAAAACACAGTGATCTCATAGAAATCAAGGCTCTTAGCATTACAAGTCAAACATATTCCACCACACATAGCTTGTTGTATACACAGGAAGTCAGAGCATATAAGTATGAATTCTGAGTGATTGCATACAACAAAACCATAAAATAACATAAGGTATAACACATCATCACTTCATTTGACCATGACAATCCTTCGAGAATCTTGAGAAGAGAATAACTCTGTTTTACTATTACTGTCAAAAAAGATCTTACAGTGGCCCAAAACAACACACTTTTTCTATTAAGTATCCAACCCTTTCTACATTCTAATCTAAGCCTTTTATAGGCAAACAAACTTATCCACCTCGAGCTTCCTCCTCCAGCATGAGGGGAGCCTCGAAGGTGGCTATTCACTATCCCTATCTAGTGCCTAACTAATTTATTAATTACAACATGTCTAAACTGAAATCACAAATGGTTTTCATTTAATCAAAATCCTAAATCTTTGCTCCTTGTCGCATGATGCTTTTCTGGCTCTTGACACATGTCCTTTAGCTGTTTAGGTTGAAGTATCTTTGAAGGAGAGTACATAGAGCGAACTAGCTTTGGATTCTAGTTACGTGTATGCTTATTAATTGATCAAGAAGAATGCTCTGTTTTCACGGTCTTTGTTTCCCACATTCTCCCAAAGTATAGCAGCCTGTTCCCAAATCTTTTAATAACCCCAGACATGGAATGCTGCCATGTTTCAGATGTGCTGTAAGTGATATTAATAGACAGGTGCTTCTCTTCCTCAACTCCCGCTCCCAGTATCATACTAGCTGCTCTGCACTTTAAAATCATCACCTACAGCAGTTTCGTAGCGCGCTACGAAACTGCTGTGTGATTTAAAAAAATACACTCTTCCTCTCTGGTTTTCTAAATAATCATCAGTGTTCATGACTTAAGCACTTGATTGTTTTGAAAAGGTTTGCTTGCAACCAATATTTTTCCTGAGGAAAAACTTGTCTCCTCTGTTAAAAGACTCTTGGAATCTCCCACATCATCCATGTAAGGTAATTTACTGCGTACTGGACCATCCACAGAAGGTGAATAATAATGTCTTGATCCTTCTGTTGGTATAGAACAAAGCCTTCGCATATGAGTTCAATTCCCCATAAGAACTGTTAGAACATTCTTAAAAGGTGCGCGTTAATCTCTTGAAGCATCAATCTATTATAGAGGGCTGTGTCCTTTCTCAAAAATTCCATTCTCTAATGTCAAATATAGATGGAAAGAGACTGATGGAAAATTTCAAAATTGAATGCTTAGACTACCAATGAATGTGACATTGGGAGCTCAAACCTTCCTTGAATGGGCCTTTTGGTCATCTAAAATCAACTGTGGCCACACAATAGAAACCTCTGGGATCACCATGAAATCTGCTCATCAACTTATTTCAAAAAGTTCATGCTTCCTTTTTTCCTTCCTCTACAACCTTAACTCCATCTCTATTGATGGCTTCCTTTAGATATGCTTATTGATGTGTTGCTTTCAGCAGATGAGTTTATAACAAGTCTCGGTTTGTGCTTTGACTTTGTCAAGTGAAGCTTTCTTACAGGATATAGTAACTGAAAGTTGGGAGGTTTCATTTTGAGAAACTTCTCCAGTTTCCAAATCTTGAAAAGAGGCAAGCTTCCATGATCACTCTTTCTTCATCATCTATAGAAATTGAAACTTGAGCAAATCTAGCCAAAGTACAATCAGGAACTCGGTTGCCTGTGAGAAATGCTGCTACAGTATTACTACAATTTCTGTCAAGGATGGTGTCACTGCTTTTATCTCGTTTGCCTTCTAGAGTGGGAATGATCATTGGCATCTTCAGTGATGTCATTTTGTGTGAATCCTTCGAACCTAATGATGTTTTTATCACCAGCATATGAGTTATATGTGAGATCTAAATGATGAGGTTGAATAAAAAAAAGGTCCCCTGTGCCATCATGTTCTCCAGAAAACAAGGCGGAATTAACAACTCCATCGGTGCTAGCCAATATCAAAGGCTTCCTTTTTCCATCCATTGTCAATGCCTCAGCCAGACCTAGGCTCGATATGCTCATTTCTTAATAAACCACCCCAAATTACACTAAGCAACAATATAGCAGCTATCTGCTTTTAGAGCTTCAGAGTATTTCTGAATTCCTTCATGGACATTTTCTACAAGTTTGAAACTGGTCCCAAGGTCTGTCAAAACAATTGCCACGTACTCCGCAGCAAGCTTGTATGTAGGATCCACTACAAGAGCTTTCTTATACGCCTCTGCTGCTTCTAGCAAGTGCTCTTTATCTTGTTCTTACCTCCGCTTCTTCAGCGCATCATACATGGATACCTTTACCTCAAAAGATGGTTTATCACATGATGTTGACAGCATAGAATCGCTAAGAAAACGTTGAGCAATTTCATCAAGAATCCATTTGTGTGAAGACAAGTTGTTTTCCCTTGTATAACAGAGTTGCAAGAACGCATCTGTTTCATTATACCATGAACCATGTCGAAAATTCTTCTGTACAGCAATATATGCTAAGTGAAACGTGTCCAAATACTCCTTCCTTCCAAAAGGTATGTAAGCTTTTAAGAGGCAAACGTTAAAGCTTAAGATTGCCAAGTTCTTCAAGTGAATCGTGGAGAGCGCTGAGCAGACATATAAATTCACCATATAATCGAACAACTGCCTTTACTCGACATAGCCTGCCGTGTCAAGATGCCCTTTTCTTAAATTCAATGTATGCATGCGCAATTTGGCGCGTGGCAACCTTTGAACATCTGGCAGCTATAACGGCGCCACAATAACTTGAACATGATTAACTACTTCTCTGCTCTGGCGTTCAAACATTGCTGATAAACCCCCGTCATTTACATTACTAAAATGCGTATCAAAACAAGATTCATGAATCTGCTCACACTTATTCCAGAAAGAAACAAAACCACCATTACATTAATGACATCAACAGGTCCATTACTTGAAATAAATGCAGTCTCTGTTTTACCCAGATTTCGCATGTCAAAGTTAATTTCGGGACAATCTTAAAACCAGCAAACATCGAAGCGGCTTCAACTGCATTCCTTACATCGCCTTTCTCATCATATTCCTTTTCGAGGATCTTGGTTTTGTGTAGTTGCATACAAACTCCTCTTGCAGCTGTACCCTCAAATGAAAATCCTTGCTTATGATTCTCCAAAACTGAACTACGAGAGCATATCTGGATTCCAGTTCCCTCACGATCAAACGATGGATTAGGGACCTCCCATAAACAAGAATCACGATTCTCCAGCTCCCCTATGGAAGGTATTAGATTCTTGACCTTTATATAACCTCCATTCAAAATATCAGCACGGCTATCTCCAAGGGAAGTATGATATGTTTAGAATTAATATAGTCCTGTGAGGCCACAGACAACATTTCCCCCAGCATTCTTTCTTCTTCAAAATATGCATCCATACGTCCACTCTTCTTGAAAACACGACATAAGACAAAAGCATTCTTTAAGTAACTCAGCCGGAGCCTTGAATTTATAAACCAGATTTCCTCTTGTAGAAGTACAGATCACAGATTAATAGCAGATTTGAAGTCACCACTGAGAAGCAGTTCTTGAACATTCAAAGAGGTGTTGAAGACATTGTTTTGAGCATAGCTGAGCTTGGTGACATTGTTGAGTAGTCTATTAAAGGACCCCTGAAGCATTCTTATAACACCTGATGTTGCGCCCTATATGTTTTCAGACATGCTAAGATTTAGACCTTCGCTGAAAACTCGAACCAATTCCCAATTTCGTAGCACGCTACGAAACCACGCAAACAGGTAGCGCTGCGAAACTGCTAAAAATAATTCAGGCGCTGCGAAAACACCCACTCTTTAAGCCAGGCTAAAAAAATTTTAACTACAGCATTTTCAGTGATAACAGTGGCTCCACTAGGGATAGTGTGCCCTTGTGGTGCGCTAAGAACACGCAGCTCCAGTGCCTTACCCATTTGTAACAAACAAAAATTTGCTTGACAAGCATGACTGTAGGAGAAAGAAACTACTGCTACTGAAAAATAAATGCTCAGCCAACCTTGAGCTTATTTGCAATCTACCTACCTACCCTATCAGCTGCAAACTCCACTTGTAGCTCAAGCAACATGATATTTCCAATGTAGCCAATCATTCATCTTATCTGACATTTGAGTCCTTTGGCTGTGCTTGAAACAAAAATAAATCAGATACTGAAGTAACTGAGGCGGCATGAGGTGTAACTGTTCTTCAACATGAAAATATAACTGGAAGCCGCCTGAACAGTAAATCTTATCCATGTATTCAGCTATAGGGTCAAAAAACACATGGTTAGTTTGCTGATTCTCAAAACTTTCTGTATCTTTAGACAACTTATCTTCAGCCACACCAAATTTATTTGATATACTATCCAACTGCCTATCTGAATGATGCTCACAAACAATGTAATTTTCCTCACTACTATGATCATTATTTGAAGTAAGCTGCTGCAAGGAATTACAAAATTGAGCAAGCTTTTCCTCTGCCTGAGGGTCATAGAAAATTTCCTCCAATATTTCTTCTTGTTGGGTGCAATCAATTTCATCTTCATCATGATCTGAAGCCAGACCAATCTGCTGCATCTCTACATCAATATCAAAGGATGAAACATGGGTTTCACAACTAAACCCCTGCTGCTCCTCATGCGGTGCTTCATGGAGTGTTATACCTTCTTCTTGGTGCTGAAAAACATTGTCATGCAGAGCCTCTAAAATTTCTTCATCTGTAAATTCATCATCACCATAACAATCCTCCAAGTACTGAATAAGATTCAAAGAATGCCTACAGCAATCTTTGAGCAGCAACAAAGAAGGATAACATTCTTTATACATTTCACAGAACGCATCATGGAAATCAGCAAGAGAAGATAATGAATCATTTTCCAAACTTTTATACCAAGACCATGCCTCTCCTTCTAAAGTAGCCATAAACATCCTCATGAGACAATCTTCAGGGAAATGAACCTTAAGACTGCGTACATGTAAGTGAAACTTAACCAAATGGAGAGCAGCATCATCCTTCTTTTCATCTTTGAATATTGGAAGATCATCCACCCAATCAACCTTTGGCATAGGATTTGGAAAACCAGGGATATGAGACCGATTCATAGGAGCATACCTGGCATTCTTTCTTGCAGTGGAATCCATCTTGAAACTTCATCAAGCTACTGATCTTCTAGCAGTGGAGTCACCTTCTAATTTGTTCTTTGATGTGTGGAGTCGCCAAGGTAGTTTTGCAGCCTTGAAAATCATTTGAACTCCTGCTACCTTCAGAAATTCAATCTTAAGCTCCCGGCAGACGCACCAAAATGTTATCACAAAACCAGTACTGAGGGCTGCAACTAAGCATGGTCTCATGTAACTATTTCAACCTATCTTTAGACCAAAGATTAGCCTCTTTGATCAGAGAGGGCTCTCTCAAAACTCTTGATAAAATCCTTCACACACTAGATGGCTAACTCTTTATTTACTTATGAAAACATAACTGGTTGGAAACACACCAAAAGATATCTCATTGGGCTATGGAGTCTATAATATCAAGTAGACAAGAAAAACACAGTGATCTCATAGAAATCAAGGCTCTTAGCATTACAAGTCAAACATATTCCACCACACATAGCTTGCTGTATACACAGGAAGTCAGAGCATATAAGTATGAATTCTGAGTGATTGCATACAACAAAACCATAAAATAACATAAGGTATAACACATCATCACTTCATTTGACCATGACAATCCTTCGAGAATCTTGAGAAGAGAATAACTCTGTTTTACTATTACTGTCAAAAAAGATCTTACAGTGGCCCAAAACAACACACTTTTTCTATTAAGTATCCAACCCTTTCTACATTCTAATCTAAGCCTTTTATAGGCAAACAAACTTATCCACCTCGAGCTTCCTCCTCCAGCATGAGGGGAGCCTCGAAGGTGGCTATTCACTATCCCTATCTAGTGCCTAACTAATTTATTAATTACAACATGTCTAAACTGAAATCACAAATGGTTTTCATTTAATCAAAATCCTAAATCTTTGCTCCTTGTCGCATGATGCTTTTCTGGCTCTTGACACATGTCCTTTAGCTGTTTAGGTTGAAGTATCTTTGAAGGAGAGTACATAGAGCGAACTAGCTTTGGATTCTAGTTACGTGTATGCTTATTAATTGATCAAGAAGAATGCTCTGTTTTCACGGTCTTTGTTTCCCACATTCTCCCAAAGTATAGCAGCCTGTTCCCAAATCTTTTAATAACCCCAGACATGGAATGCTGCCATGTTTCAGATGTGCTGTAAGTGATATTAATAGACAGGTGCTTCTCTTCCTCAACTCCCGCTCCCAGTATCACACTAGCTGCTCTGCACTTTAAAATCATCACCTACAGCAGTTTCGTAGCGCGCTACGAAACTGCTGTGTGATTTAAAAAATACACTCTTCCTCTCTGGTTTTCTAAATAATCATCAGTGTTCATGACTTAAGCACTTGATTGTTTTGAAAAGGTTTGCTTGCAACCAATATTTTTCCTGAGGAAAAACTTGTCTCCTCTGTTAAAAGACTCTTGGAATCTCCCACATCATCCATGTAAGGTAATTTACTGCGTACTGGACCATCCACAGAAGGTGAATAATAATGTCTTGATCCTTCTGTTGGTATAGAACAAAGCCTTCGCATATGAGTTCAATTCCCCATAAGAACTGTTAGAACATTCTTAAAAGGTGCGCGTTAATCTCTTGAAGCATCAATCTATTATAGAGGGCTGTGTCCTTTCTCAAAAATTCCATTCTCTAATGTCAAATATAGATGGAAAGAGACTGTTGGAAAATTTCAACATTGAATGCTTAGACTACCAATGAATGTGACATTGGGAGCTCAAACCTTCCTTGAATGGGCCTTTTGGTCATCTAAAATCAACTGTGGCCACACAATAGAAACCTCTGGGATCACCATGAAATCTGCTCATCAACTTATTTCAAAAAGTTCATGCTTCCTTTTTTCCTTCCTCTACAACCTTAACTCCATCTCTATTGATGGCTTCCTTTAGATATGCTTATTGATGTGTTGCTTTCAGCAGATGAGTTTATAACAAGTCTCGGTTTGTGCTTTGACTTTGTCAAGTGAAGCTTTCTTACAGGATATAGTAACTGAAAGTTGGGAGGTTTCATTTTGAGAAACTTCTCCAGTTTCCAAATCTTGAAAAGAGGCAAGCTTCCATGATCACTCTTTCTTCATCATCTATAGAAATTGAAACTCGAGCAAATCTAGCCAAAGTACAATCAGGAACTCGGTTGCCTGTGAGAAATGCTGCTACAGTATTACTACAATTTCTGTCAAGGATGGTGTCACTGCTTTTATCTCGTTTGCCTTCTAGAGTGGGAATGATCATTGGCATCTTCAGTGATGTCATTTTGTGTGAATCCTTCGAACCTAATGATGTTTTTATCACCAGCATATGAGTTATATGTGAGATCTAAATGATGAGGCTGAATAAAAAAAAGGTCCCCTGTGCCATCATGTTCTCCAGAAAACAAGGCGGAATTAACAACTCCATCGGTGCTAGCCAATATCAAAGGCTTCCTTTTTCCATCCATTGTCAATGCCTCAGCCAGACCTAGGCTCGATATGCTCATTTCTTAATAAACCACCCCAAATTACACTAAGCAACAATATAGCAGCTATCTGCTTTTAGAGCTTCAGAGTATTTCTGAATTCCTTCATGGACATTTTCTACAAGTTTGAAACTGGTCCCAAGGTCTGTCAAAACAATTGCCACGTACTCCGCAGCAAGCTTGTATGTAGGATCCACTACAAGAGCTTTCTTATACGCCTCTGCTGCTTCTAGCAAGTGCTCTTTATCTTGTTCTTACCTCCGCTTCTTCAGCGCATCATACATGGATACCTTTACCTCAAAAGATTGTTTATCACATGATGTTGACAGCATAGAATCGCTAAGAAAACGTTGAGCAATTTCATCAAGAATCCGTTTGTGTGAAGACAAGTTGTTTTCCCTTGTATAACAGAGTTGCAAGAACGCATCTGTTTCATTATACCATGAACCATGTCGAAAATGCTTCTGTACAGCAATATATGCTAAGTGAAACGTGTCCAAATACTCCTTCCTTCCAAAAGGTATGTAAGCTTTTAAGAGGCAAACGTTAAAGCTTAAGATTGCCAAGTTCTTCAAGTGAATCGTGGAGAGCGCTGAGCAGACATATAAATTCACCATATAATCGAACAACTGCCTTTACTCGACATAGCCTGCCGTGTCAAGATGCCCTTTTCTTAAATTCAATGTATGCATGCGCAATTTGGCGCGTGGCAACCTTTGAACATCTGGCAGCTATAACGGCGCCACAATAACTTGAACATGATTAACTACTTCTCTGCTCTGGCGTTCAAACATTGCTGATAAACCCCCGTCATTTACATTACTAAAATGCGTATCAAAACAAGATTCATGAATCTGCTCACACTTATTCCAGAAAGAAACAAAACCACCATTACATTAATGACATCAACAGGTCCATTACTTGAAATAAATGCAGTCTCTGTTTTACCCAGATTTCGCATGTCAAAGTTAATTTCGGGACAATCTTAAAACCAGCAAACATCGAAGCGGCTTCAACTGCATTCCTTACATCGCCTTTCTCATCATATTCCTTTTCGAGGATCTTGGTTTTGTGTAGTTGCATACAAACTCCTCTTGCAGCTGTACCCTCAAATGAAAATCCTTGCTTATGATTCTCCAAAACTGAACTACGAGAGCATATCTGGATTCCAGTTCCCTCACGATCAAACGATGGATTAGGGACCTCCCATAAACAAGAATCACGATTCTCCAGCTCCCCTATGGAAGGTATTAGATTCTTGACCTTTATATAACCTCCATTCAAAATATCAGCACGGCTATCTCCAAGGGAAGTATGATATGTTTAGAATTAATATAGTCCTGTGAGGCCACAGCCAACATTTCCCCCAGCATTCTTTCTTCTTCAAAATATGCATCCATACGTCCACTCTTCTTGAAAACACGACATAAGACAAAAGCATTCTTTAAGTAACTCAGCCGGAGCCTTGAATTTATAAACCAGATTTCCTCTTGTAGAAGTACAGATCACAGATTAATAGCAGATTTGAAGTCACCACTGAGAAGCAGTTCTTGAACATTCAAAGAGGTGTTGAAGACATTGTTTTGAGCATAGCTGAGCTTGGTGACATTGTTGAGTAGTCTATTAAAGGACCCCTGAAGCATTCTTATAACACCTGATGTTGCGCCCTATATGTTTTCAGACATGCTAAGATTTAGACCTTCGCTGAAAACTCGAACCAATTCCCAATTTCGTAGCACGCTACGAAACCACGCAAACAGGTAGCGCTGCGAAACTGCTAAAAATAATTCAGGCGCTGCGAAAACACCCACTCTTTAAGCCAGGCTAAAAAAATTTTAACTACAGCATTTTCAGTGATAACAGTGGCTCCACTAGGGATAGTGTGCCCTTGTGGTGCGCTAAGAACACGCAGCTCCAGTGCCTTACCCATTTGTAACAAACAAAAATTTGCTTGACAAGCATGACTGTAGGAGAAAGAAACTACTGCTACTGAAAAATAAATGCTCAGCCAACTTTGAGCTTATTTGCAATCTACCTACCTACCCTATCAGCTGCAAACTCCACTTGTAGCTCAAGCAACATGATATTTCCAATGTAGCCAATCATTCATCTTATCTGACATTTGAGTCCTTTGGTTGTGCTTGAAACAAAAATAAATCAGATACTGAAGTAACTGAGGCAGCATGAGGTGTAACTGTTCTTCAACATGAAAATATAACTGGAAGTCGCCTGAACAGTAAATCTTATCCATGTATTCAGCTATAGGGTCAAAAAACACATGGTTAGTTTGCTGATTCTCAAAACTTTCTGTATCTTTAGACAACTTATCTTCAGCCACACCAAATTTATTTGATATACTATCCAACTGCCTATCTGAATGATGCTCACAAACAATGTAATTTTCCTCACTACTATGATCATTATTTGAAGTAAGCTGCTGCAAGGAATTACAAAATTGAGCAAGCTTTTCCTCTGCCTGAGGGTCATAGAAAATTTCCTCCAATATTTCTTCTTGCTGGGTGCAATCAATTTCATCTTCATCATGATCTGAAGCCAGACCAATCTGCTGCATCTCTACATCAATATCAAAGGATGAAACATGGGTTTCACAACTAAACCCCTGCTGCTCCTCATGCGGTGCTTCATGGAGTGTTATACCTTCTTCTTGGTGCTGAAAAACATTGTCATGCAGAGCCTCTAAAATTTCTTCATCTGTAAATTCATCATCACCATAACAATCCTCCAAGTACTGAATAAGATTCAAAGAATGCCTACAGCAATCTTTGAGCAGCAACAAAGAAGGATAACATTCTTTATACATTTCACAGAACGCATCATGGAAATCAGCAAGAGAAGATAATGAATCATTTTCCAAACTTTTATACCAAGACCATGCCTCTCCTTCTAAAGTAGCCATAAACATCCTCATGAGACAATCTTCAGGGAAATGAACCTTAAGACTGCGTACATGTAAGTGAAACTTAACCAAATGGAGAGCAGCATCATCCTTCTTTTCATCTTTGAATATTGGAAGATCATCCACCCAATCAACCTTTGGCATAGGATTTGGAAAACCAGGGATATGAGACCGATTCATAGGAGCATACCTGGCATTCTTTCTTGCAGTGGAATCCATCTTGAAACTTCATCAAGCTACTGATCTTCTAGCAGTGGAGTCACCTTCTAATTTGTTCTTTGATGTGTGGTGTCTCCAAGGTAGTTTTGCAGCCTTGAAAATCATTTGAACTCCTGCTACCTTCAGAAATTCAATCTTAAGCTCCCGGCAGACGCACCAAAATGTTATCACAAAACCAGTACTGAGGGCTGCAACTAAGCATGGTCTCATGTAACTATTTCAACCTATCTTTAGACCAAAGATTAGCCTCTTTGATCAGAGAGGGCTCTCTCAAAACTCTTGATAAAATCCTTCACACACTAGATGGCTAACTCTTTATTTACTTATGAAAACATAACTGGTTGGAAACACACCAAAAGATATCTCATTGGGCTATGGAGTCTATAATATCAAGTAGACAAGAAAAACACAGTGATCTCATAGAAATCAAGGCTCTTAGCATTACAAGTCAAACATATTCCACCACACATAGCTTGCTGTATACACAGGAAGTCAGAGCATATAAGTATGAATTCTGAGTGATTGCATACAACAAAACCATAAAATAACATAAGGTATAACACATCATCACTTCATTTGACCATGACAATCCTTCGAGAATCTTGAGAAGAGAATAACTCTGTTTTACTATTACTGTCAAAAAAGATCTTACAGTGGCCCAAAACAACACACTTTTTCTATTAAGTATCCAACCCTTTCTACATTCTAATCTAAGCCTTTTATAGGCAAACAAACTTATCCACCTCGAGCTTCCTCCTCCAGCATGAGGGGAGCCTCGAAGGTGGCTATTCACTATCCCTATCTAGTGCCTAACTAATTTATTAATTACAACATGTCTAAACTGAAATCACAAATGGTTTTCATTTAATCAAAATCCTAAATCTTTGCTCCTTGTCGCATGATGCTTTTCTGGCTCTTGACACATGTCCTTTAGCTGTTTAGGTTGAAGTATCTTTGAAGGAGAGTACATAGAGCGAACTAGCTTTGGATTCTAGTTACGTGTATGCTTATTAATTGATCAAGAAGAATGCTCTGTTTTCACGGTCTTTGTTTCCCACATTCTCCCAAAGTATAGCAGCCTGTTCCCAAATCTTTTAATAACCCCAGACATGGAATGCTGCCATGTTTCAGATGTGTTGTAAGTGATATTAATAGACAGGTGCTTCTCTTCCTCAACTCCCGCTCCCAGTATCATACTAGCTGCTCTGCACTTTAAAATCATCACCTACAGCAGTTTCGTAGCGCGCTACGAAACTGCTGTGTGATTTAAAAAAATACACTCTTCCTCTCTGGTTTTCTAAATAATCATCAGTGTTCATGACTTAAGCACTTGATTGTTTTGAAAAGGTTTGCTTGCAACCAATATTTTTCCTGAGGAAAAACTTGTCTCCTCTGTTAAAAGACTCTTGGAATCTCCCACATCATCCATGTAAGGTAATTTACTACGTACTGGACCATCCACAGAAGGTGAATAATAATGTCTTGATCCTTCTGTTGGTATAGAACAAAGCCTTCGCATATGAGTTCAATTCCCCATAAGAACTGTTAGAACATTCTTAAAAGGTGCGCGTTAATCTCTTGAAGCATCAATCTATTATAGAGGGCTGTGTCCTTTCTCAAAAATTCCATTCTCTAATGTCAAATATAGATGGAAAGAGACTGTTGGAAAATTTCAACATTGAATGCTTAGACTACCAATGAATGTGACATTGGGAGCTCAAACCTTCCTTGAATGGGCCTTTTGGTCATCTAAAATCAACTGTGGCCACACAATAGAAACCTCTGGGATCACCATGAAATCTGCTCATCAACTTATTTCAAAAAGTTCATGCTTCCTTTTTTCCTTCCTCTACAACCTTAACTCCATCTCTATTGATGGCTTCCTTTAGATATGCTTATTGATGTGTTGCTTTCAGCAGATGAGTTTATAACAAGTCTCGGTTTGTGCTTTGACTTTGTCAAGTGAAGCTTTCTTACAGGATATAGTAACTGAAAGTTGGGAGGTTTCATTTTGAGAAACTTCTCCAGTTTCCAAATCTTGAAAAGAGGCAAGCTTCCATGATCACTCTTTCTTCATCATCTATAGAAATTGAAACTCGAGCAAATCTAGCCAAAGTACAATCAGGAACTCGGTTGCCTGTGAGAAATGCTGCTACAGTATTACTACAATTTCTGTCAAGGATGGTGTCACTGCTTTTATCTCGTTTGCCTTCTAGAGTGGGAATGATCATTGGCATCTTCAGTGATGTCATTTTGTGTGAATCCTTTGAACCTAATGATGTTTTTATCACCAGCATATGAGTTATATGTGAGATCTAAATGATGAGGCTGAATAAAAAAAAGGTCCCCTGTGCCATCATGTTCTCCAGAAAACAAGGCGGAATTAACAACTCCATCGGTGCTAGCCAATATCAAAGGCTTCCTTTTTCCATCCATTGTCAATGCCTCAGCCAGACCTAGGCTCGATATGCTCATTTCTTAATAAACCACCCCAAATTACACTAAGCAACAATATAGCAGCTATCTGCTTTTAGAGCTTCAGAGTATTTCTGAATTCCTTCATGGACATTTTCTACAAGTTTGAAACTGGTCCCAAGGTCTGTCAAAACAATTGCCACGTACTCCGCAGCAAGCTTGTATGTAGGATCCACTACAAGAGCTTTCTTATACGCCTCTGCAGCTTCTAGCAAGTGCTCTTTATCTTGTTCTTACCTCCGCTTCTTCAGCGCATCATACATGGATACCTTTACCTCAAAAGATGGTTTATCACATGATGTTGACAGCATAGAATCGCTAAGAAAACGTTGAGCAATTTCATCAAGAATCCGTTTGTGTGAAGACAAGTTGTTTTCCCTTGTATAACAAAGTTGCAAGAACGCATCTGTTTCATTATACCATGAACCATGTCGAAAATGCTTCTGTACAGCAATATATGCTAAGTGAAACGTGTCCAAATACTCCTTCCTTCCAAAAGGTATGTAAGCTTTTAAGAGGCAAACGTTAAAGCTTAAGATTGCCAAGTTCTTCAAGTGAATCGTGGAGAGCGCTGAGCAGACATATAAATTCACCATATAATCGAACAACTGCCTTTACTCGACATAGCCTGCCGTGTCAAGATGCCCTTTTCTTAAATTCAATGTATGCATGCGCAATTTGGCGCGTGGCAACCTTTGAACATCTGGCAGCTATAACGGCGCCACAATAACTTGAACATGATTAACTACTTCTCTGCTCTGACGTTCAAACATTGCTGATAAACCCCCGTCATTTACATTACTAAAATGCGTATCAAAACAAGATTCATGAATCTGCTCACACTTATTCCAGAAAGAAACAAAACCACCATTACATTAATGACATCAACAGGTCCATTACTTGAAATAAATGCAGTCTCTGTTTTACCCAGATTTCGCATGTCAAAGTTAATTTCGGGACAATCTTAAAACCAGCAAACATCGAAGCGGCTTCAACTGCATTCCTTACATCGCCTTTCTCATCATATTCCTTTTCGAGGATCTTGGTTTTGTGTAGTTGCATACAAACTCCTCTTGCAGCTGTACCCTCAAATGAAAATCCTTGCTTATGATTCTCCAAAACTGAACTACGAGAGCATATCTGGATTCCAGTTCCCTCACGATCAAACGATGGATTAGGGACCTCCCATAAACAAGAATCACGATTCTCCAGCTCCCCTATGGAAGGTATTAGATTCTTGACCTTTATATAACCTCCATTCAAAATATCAGCACGGCTATCTCCAAGGGAAGTATGATATGTTTAGAATTAATATAGTCCTGTGAGGCCACAGACAACATTTCCCCCAGCATTCTTTCTTCTTCAAAATATGCATCCATACGTCCACTCTTCTTGAAAACACGACATAAGACAAAAGCATTCTTTAAGTAACTCAGCCGGAGCCTTGAATTTATAAACCAGATTTCCTCTTGTAGAAGTACAGATCACAGATTAATAGCAGATTTGAAGTCACCACTGAGAAGCAGTTCTTGAACATTCAAAGAGGTGTTGAAGACATTGTTTTGAGCATAGCTGAGCTTGGTGACATTGTTGAGTAGTCTATTAAAGGACCCCTGAAGCATTCTTATAACACCTGATGTTGCGCCCTATATGTTTTCAGACATGCTAAGATTTAGACCTTCGCTGAAAACTCGAACCAATTCCCAATTTCGTAGCACGCTACGAAACCACGCAAACAGGTAGCGCTGCGAAACTGCTAAAAATAATTCAGGCGCTGCGAAAACACCCACTCTTTAAGCCAGGCTAAAAAAATTTTAACTACAGCATTTTCAGTGATAACATGGCCCATTAGGATGTATACCAAGGAGCAGAAGGAAGCATCGAGCAACTATATTTTGTCAATCAAAATATTCCACAAGCCCCCAGGCAGTTTCAACAAGTTATGAACTACCCCTCTCCTTTCAATACAAATTATAATGCAAATTTTCAACCTTGGTGTCCACCTAATAATTCACCCTAGTCTATGCCCACTCCATAGACTTATCCTCCCCGAAATAATATTCCTACATTTCAGCCATATCCACACCAACATCCTCAATGGGGTATTTCATCTTTCAAAAATCCCAACCACCTACCTTGATTCCTCCTCCTCCTCCTAAACCATAAGTACCCAAAAATAATTCCCCAAACCAACCTCAGATGCATGTCCAATTGAACCCAAATCCTAACAATAAGCAGGCCCAACCAGTCTATAATGGAGAAACCCCCTGTCCAACTTATGTTTTAGAAATTCAAGAGATCAACCTTAGGTCTGGGAAGGTCCTTCTAAATGATCACTAGCCTTCTCTAACATAAAATATAGAAGAATAGAAGGAATATCCCACACCTCAATTCACCCAAACTAAGCCTCCTTATCCTAAAAGGTTGACCACTAACAAAGAACACACCCCAAAAGAAGTTAAGCTCCTGGGAGAATTGAAAAAATTGTGTGTCAAAATCCCTCTCCTTCAAGCCATCAAGGACGCTCCCATATATATAATTTCATCAAAGAGGAATGTATTATAAGGTTGGGGAGGATAAAAAAATATTCTAGCCCTACTATCAATATCATAGAGCAGCTAATTGATATTATGGTTTGGAGATTCATCATCCCAAATTACTTAGATCTTGGGATCTCAATAGTAGATGTCCACATAAATTATACTATAGTTCCTAACACTCTCATTAACTTGGGAGATGCAAAAAATTTCATGACTAAGGACACTATGCTCAAACTCAATCTCCGAGGATCTATAAGGAATACCACCATAGTGTTATAGCCTTGTTGATAGATCCACTGTAGAACTTGATGTTATCATTGAATATGTTATGGTATTCATTTATTTTTTGGAGTATCCCACATATTTCCTCTTCCTTCATCCCAAGACTAATTTTAATGGATACCATCTTATCTTAGGAAGACCTTGGTTGGCCACTGTTGATGCCTACATCAACTGTAGGGCTGGAAATATGACTATCACTAATGGGAAATCTAAAAAACAACTTCTAACATACCCACCTACTAAACTCCTCATTGAGCATGATTTTCCTATTTGGGTAGAAGAATAAGAAGAAGAACCTTATCTATCATCACCATACCCTATATGTACATTAGAAACCACCATTAGTAGTAGGCAAATGGATGAAGATAAATTGATTGACAAATTTCTGCAAAATAAATACCCTACTTCCATGAACATTGATGCCTTTAAAGATGAATCTACAGGACAACTTGGTTTTTCTCAAGACATTTCATGGGTAGTGTTGGGCATCGAATCCCCCCACAGCATGTTTTGGGGCTCAAAGCCTGGGTTTTGGTCAAATGTATTGTAAAACTCCGTGAAGTGCGGGCACGGAGCGTGAAGTATAGATTGAGTCATAGGGTTGTTCGCCCTAAATTTTTATAATGTAATGTAATGTCATGTCGGCCTACCCATGGTCTGCAAACCATGGGATTGTATAAATAGAGCAAGGCTCTAAGTTGTAAAAGGAGGAATGAGCAGATGGGGGATAGAGCATAGAGCAAGAGTCTAAGTGTATTAGGTCGTAGTAGTAGGAAGAGGCTTTGCAACTGAGTGTGCAGAGGCTTATTAGAGTCTGCAGCTGAGTGCGTGGACCCCTGCAGCTAAGTGTGCAGGGCAGTGTTGATTCTGTAACCTTGAATGAAGAATAATAAAGAGAATTTGATTCCAAATTATGTGCATCTGCTTGTGTATTGCATTCTATACATTATTACTGTTTTTTTTATCACGTGCACTTGTATGATTGTTGGATATATTGTTAATTATCACTAGTATTACATAGATAATTAAGTAATCGGGTAAGAACAAGTTAAATAGTAAGGAACTTGGGTATAATACAGATCGCGCCCCGAGTAGGGTTGCGCGAAGGCAACATTTCAGGTTGCAAAGGCCTAATAGGTGTGCGTAGTGACGTGAGCGCAGGGTCAAACCGCGAACCGCCAGAAGCTCAATAGACATCCCCAGGGTGCAAAAACCTAGTTCTAGCACCCTCCCATATTACTTCGGGTGAGACTTTAGTCCGCACTCCACGGACTGTTGCTGAAAGGGCTAGTAGTACTGGGATTTGTTTGGCTAAATCACCTTTGAACCTGGGTCAGGCCCATATAAGCCAACAAATGGTTCCATTGCTAGGACCGGGATCTGCATAAGGGATGTCTGATGTCGTGCCACTGGAATCCAACAAAGAATGAAATTGAAGGGTGGTTGGATAAGAAGATTCACAAGTTCGCGGCACAGGAAAACGAAATCCGCGAGTATCTAAGGAACAATGGTTGGAGCACTACTTATATATGGAAATCCATGAAATTTTCTTTGCATCCTTTCCTTCTGAGCTATATGAGTGGATCACGAAGCTAGCAGACAGTCAGGGAAGGTGTAGGCTTGACAAACCAATAGTGTGGACTCCAGAATTAGTGATCAGACTAGAAGCATCAGGAGATAAGATTGTGCGAGCTGTGGACCATTGGCTCGACCGAATTATAAAAGGATTTATCACTAAGTTCGCAGTAGATACAACCGTCAGCTACAGTGAGGCGGAGCAATGCTTCCTCAAAGGACCGCGAGGTAAGTATATTAAATCTTTGAACACTTTGATTAAGATTTTATTGTGTGAAAAGCAGGTTATGCGAATAAATTAATGTTTGGGGCTACGCGAAGTGGGAAGATCTACAAAAGTGGAAGTAGTGAAGAATTAGAAACCAGGCCCTTAATTTCACCCTCACAGGAAAGTGAGGAAGAGCTCGCGAAAGTTTCTCCGAGAAGCGCGGTCAGTTTGATAAGGCAGTGAATTTCATGCTTACCACCTCCACCTACACCGCCACCCATCTCACCCCCCTCACCTCCATCTCCACCCACCCCACCTCCACCACCACCACAGTTCAGTATGGCAAGTGCGATCAAACTACCGGTGTTTAGAGGAGTAGGGAATAAAGATCCGGACCAATTCTAGTTCGGAGTAAGGGCGATATGGGAAGCACAAGGAGTCATGGATGACAATTCTGGTTAGCGCGCTGCAGGATCATGCATTAACATGGTACATCAAGCATTCTAATGATAATCCAAACACATGAATCGGAGAAATCTAGACCATGCTAAACAGGGAATTTAGCAAACCAAAGTTGGAGACACAATCAATTATCGGGTTTAAGGAGATCACGATGCTCTCGGGCGAGACCCCCTGGGATCTAGACCAAAGACTGAAGGGTCTGATTTGTGAAGCCAATATGACTTTGACAGATGGATAACGCCACGCATGGTTTGTAGCATCACTAACACCACACTTAAGGATGGCACTGTCACAGCAAAAACTTTCCACCCAGGCCGAAGCTTTGGAGATGGCAATGAGATTGCATGAGACCCCTAAACAAGACCCTGGGTTGGGAGTCCAAAAAATCCACGTGCAACTACAAAATCTATGTTTGGAGATGCAAAGTTTGAAATAGGACAAGACACCTCAGCCAGAGGCGCACGAGGAGGTATGGTGAATAAAATGCAAAGTCCAAGGGTATGACAAGGACCACTATCTAGTGTTCGCGAATTACTTGGCAGGAGGAGGGCTAATGTCATTAAGACCTGAGGTACAGGCAGGACCAAGCATGGTGCTTGCATTATGGTGTGCAATCTGTCAGATAGGAGGAAAACACACTACGGATAATTTTCATCTATTACAGAAGTATACGCAGACGTCCCAACAATTGTTTTTTAATTTCTGTAGGTCGATAGGTCATGATGAATGCACCTGCCGAAGCTACAAACTAATGATGGATCAAAATCCTGCCTACAGGGTGTAGACCGAAACGTGAGCCCTCGACCCAAATGCAGGAATGGCGCACGCTGGATTTCAAGGGCATGGATGAGGTCGAGGCAAAATGGGACTAGGAAGAGGTCGCGAACAACTAACCTGTTACAATTGCGGAGGGCCAGGGCACTATGCCTGCGATTGTACAAACTCGACAAGGACATCATGTTTGTACTATACTCAGTTTGATCATGAGGCAGAAGACTGCCCTTCGTTGATAGTGAGGATGCGCGAAAAAGGGGTACTCCAGCCCCCTCCGACTCAGAATTTTCATATGATGAGGTCTGAGCCGTGCGAAGAAGACCCGAATGTATACATGATGCTCAGGAGCTGTATGACCACTAGTGATGATAAAGGGAAGTAGTGAGAAGAAAGTGCATGGGTTCGCAAGGCTCCTACAAAGGAACCTGAATTTGATTTAGAATGTGCAAAGGAGACATTCATGGAAGCTAAGAAGAGCTTCACGAAGGCCTCCACTTCAGGTAGTAAGGATCAACTAGAACCAGGGATGGATCCTTCAATGCTCACTACCTTTCTGGAGACATGCATGAAACTACTATGTGACAGCAAGGCAGTAAAAGGACTACAAGAACTTATCACTAGGTGTGCGGGGTTAGGAAAACCGTGCGTGGTCTGGAAACTTGGAAAGCATGCATTGCACATAGGAAGGGAAATGAGGTTGACTGCGAAAATCAGCGAGTATGAAATGGATCAAGTAATCCTGGATCTTGGATCGGATGCAAATGTACTACCAAAACAAACATGGGAATGCATGGGCAGACCCGCGCTACAGTGGTCTCCTATTCAGTTATGAATGGCGAACCAACAGAAGATCTTACCCATGGGAAGATTGCAAGGGGTAACAGTAGATATTGAAGGTGCGAGTGCACAGGTGGATTTTGAAGTGATAGAGATTTTCGATGACAGTAATCCCTATCCCACACTACTAGGAATAGACTAGGCCACCAATATTAATGGAGTCATAAATCTAAAGAAGCACAAAATCATTTTTGAAAAAAAGTCACTACGCAAAGTAGTACCGCTAGACCCAACCGAAGGAGTGAGATACATTAAACCGGTGCGCGACGATGATAGTGATGACTATCTTGATTGTATTTACAAGATAACTACGCAAGAACATGTGGGTGAATCCAACTGTAGATGGAAGAATTGTATGGGAGCGTGAAAGCTCTTGCACTTCAAATTCAAATGAAGAAGTAGAGTGATGGAAGAATCGGATGCACGAAGTAACAACGCTTAATTGCAACATGGTGGTTAGATCATTGCACTGTGTGACAACAGAGGTAAGTGATCTACCTACATATGATGGGTTGACAGTGGTGGATGAATTCTTGAAAAAATTTGAAAGCACAGTACCTGAACAGTAGCAGTTCAATGCTCTGAAGTGGGCACTATGTGCAACGCCCACACGATGGTGGGGTACGCATCAAGGAAGATTTGAGGACTAGCGTGGATGTAGAAGGATGATGTGCCTATTGTTTAGAAAACCCCAACTCAAAACGAGATCCAATCAGCCGGGACGGAAAATGGTTGCGCAGTGTGGAGAAGGTTGGGTTGCTACATCTGCTATGGATACCACACTTTCACCGTGCGCCCATCACCATTTTCGTCATCAGGAAGATTCTTTTCCTAGTGCATGATGGGTACTTATGGCTGGAGCAACCTATTCCCATCATGATGGATCTCATCCACAAAATTTATTAGCTTCCCTGTAAGGGAAAGGACCCCGCGATGATAGCAGGAAAAGGCGGCGATTTGGCCCTCGTGGAAGCCATGAAGAAAAAATATAAGCTCGAGAAGAAAAAGAGGGGTTACGCCATCAGCAGTATCAAGGATAAAGGGGTGTGTGTAGCCACCCAACTCCTGGTCGGGAAGGTAATGAGAAAATGCTGCGGCAACGAAGTAATAGCGCCTGTAGTTGCGTTGGCCCAACAATGCGCAGAGGGGATCGAATTCAACTAGGCGAGTTCCTCTGCAAGGAATTCTTGATCAACTGCAAAGAAGCCTAGGAGCAGGGCAAGACCTTCCACTACGTGTGGTTTCTCTTGTCCATTTTGCTAGTAGCAAGAGAACTATCGGAGGACAACTAGTTCCCGAGCATTGAGCATGACTTACTAGAGGCCGCAAAGTACGCGTCGCTCTAGGCTACCAAGGACGCAAATCAAATTCGTGATACAAAGATCTTCTGGGTACTCACGGAGGTGAGCATCCGAATGTCAATTAATAGGAGGCCACACCTGTCCCCCACAGTATACAACAGTTTGTGGAGCTTTGTAGCCTTCAAGGCAAACATGCACAATATTTATATCAAGGCGCACAAGGACCCAGCATAGCAGTGGACCAAGCTTCCCTTCATCGCCACTGATGATGCAATTTTTATAGTGTTAGAATCATGGCCTCCTAAGTGGTGCACACCAGATTTGGCGAAGTTGGATAGGATAGCAGCACAGAAAAGAAAGGATGAGGCCAAGTTGCATGTCATGCAGCTAATCAAGAAGAGGCGCAATGAACAAGCAGCAGCAGAAGTAAGGGCAGTCTGTGAGGCAGCAGAGGCAGTCGCGAAGCAGGCAAATGCCACCGAAGTAGTAGCAGTAGTGTAGACAACAGGGGCCATAACAACGTAGGCAGAGGAGGGCCAAAAATTATCTACAGGATAGGAGGCAGAGGACACAGACCTTGTAGAGGAAGGCGCAGACCCGGGCACAACTTCCACCCAACTCAAAAGGTCACATGTCACAGAGAGATCAGGTCCACGAAAAAAGGTCAAGGCCTTCAAATTGACCATCTACCCGATCACGTTAACGGAAGCTGACCTCTACAACATCGGCGAGATGGTTTGCGATGTCACCAAGGAAGCACTCGAAGAAGTCATGTCGGAGCAACAAACTGTGTTGGGGACCCTAAGGGAGTAGCTGCAAGAACTACAGGTGCGGGCCCCACAAGAAGGAGGAACTGTAGCCACCTACGTCGCAACAAGCACATCAGCAGCAGAGCATATGCTACATGCAAAGATGGCCAATACCATAGTGCTACCGAAAGGGGAACTAGCAGCGAAGAATGAGATTGACAGAGCCGTGGTTGGCAGGATCAAGGGACTTGACCTTAATTTGGCTGCCCTTCCATGAGACACACTGTACCAACTGCAAGATGGAATAACAGTAGAGCTCTACACCAAGGAGGGCCGCATGATTCAGGTGTTAAGTGAGAAAATGATTAGCATCAAATAGCTCAGCCTGCAACGTGATGAACTGGTGTCACAAAACCAGAAGTTGGTACAGACAGTGGATGAAATGTGTCGGCATGTCCTAAAGTTGTCCATCGCCATGGATCTTCCAACAAAAGGGTGGATCCACTGTTTGACAAGTGGAGTCTGAAACACGCGCAAGGAAATAATGCGAGTACAGTTGGCGTTGAATCTCCAGATTGTCGAGCTACAGCTAAAGGCATAGCCTTCCACTCCCCCAAAAGTTAGAGAGCAACGTGTTAGCGCTATCCAAACAGGGTTGGAAGAAATTGGACGGGCAGTGCAGGACTGTACCAGTATGTTGGACCAAGCCTTTGGCATCCTCACATCCTTGCAGGAGGACCCCAACATACAGTGCCTGGAAACAAAGGCACTCAAACTTTAGGAGAAATATGATAGTGTCCGAGGAACTGCACAGACAGTCGTCCTCACTCAACAGCTCACAAAGATGCAGCAAGAAAAGGCACTGAAAGAGCAGGTGGATGCCACAAGATAGAAAGAGGCACTTCTCAAAGTGCACGTCTAGCCATGGATTGATGAGGCCTTCACCATTACGGTAGATATCGAGGGCAAGCTCGCACAGATGCAGGGGCTCTACACACTAAGGCAAGGATTTGATCCTCATAAAGAAGCATTGAAAGAGTGCATGCAGCAGGTCTAGCAAACCACAGAACAGTGCGCAGTGAACCTCCAAGCAGTGCCGAACTAGTTGGAGGGGCTCCACGCCAAGATTGTCGCACCGACAGAGTGACTCAAGGGCGAGTCAAGATGTTTGTGTTGGGGGCCTGTTGGGAATCGGATCCCCCACAGCATGTTTTGGGGCTCAAAGCCTAGGTTTTGGTCAAATGTATTGTAAAACTCCACAAAGCGCAGGCACGGAGCGCGAAGTATAGGTTGAGTCATAGGGTTGTCCGCCCTAAAGTTTTAAAATGTAAGGTAATGTCATGTCAGCCTACCCATGGTTCGTAGACCATGGGATTGTATAAATAGAGTGAGGATCTAAGTTGTAAAAGGAGGAATGAGCGGATGAGGTATAGAGCATAGAGCAAGAGTCTAAGTGTATTGGGTCGTAGTAGTAGGAAGAGGCTCTGCAGTTGAGTGCGCATATGCCTAGTAGATTACGTAGTTGAGTGTAGAGATCCCTGCAGCTGAGTGTGCAGGGCGATGTCGAGTCTGTAACCTTGAACAAAGAATAATAAAGAGAATTTGATTCCAAATTCTGTGCATCTGCTTGTGTATTTCATTCTATACATTATTATTGTTTTGTTTATTGTGCACGCTTATATGATTGCTAGATATACTATTAATTATCACTAGTCTTACACAAATAAGTTAAGTAATTAGGTAATAATAGGTTAAATAATAAGTAAATTGGGTATATACAAATCGCGCCCCAAGTAGGGCTACGCGAAGGCAGCATTTCAGGTTGCGAAGGACTAATAGGTGCGCGTAGTGACGTGCACGTAGGGTCAAACCACGGACCGCCAGAAGCTCATCAGACATCCCCAGGGTACGAAAACCTGGTTCTAGCACCCTCCCATACTACCTTGGGTGAGACCTCAGTGTGCGCTCTACGGACTCTTGTCGAAAGGGCCAGTAATACCGAGATTTGTTTGGCTAAATCACCTTTGAACCTGGATCAGGCCCATACAAGCCAACAGGTAGATCTAATAATTGTTGGTTCTGAGAAAAATAATGTGAAAACAATATAAATCAACCCTTCCAAAACCTTAAAATTCAGCCCTTTTCTTTAAATTGATCAAGAGGACCAACTACTCTCTATCTTTAAATAGCATGTTGATGCATTTGCATGGGATTATAAAGGAATGAAGGGAGTTCATCCTTCTATATGAATTCATCATATATACATCAAAGAAGGTCATAAACATGTTCTCCAACCACAAAGGTGAATGAACCCTACATTAAAAGACATTGTAAAATATGAATTGCAGAAATTGTTGGATGCGGGATTCATCTATCCAATCTCATATAGTGAATGGGTGTATCCCTTAGTTATTGTCCCTAAAAATCATGGCAAATGGAGAATATATGTTTATTAGAGAGAACTCAACAAATCCAATAGAAAGGATAATTTTCCCTTGCCCTTTATTGATCAAGTTGTTGATGTTCTTGCAGGGAAAAAGTTATTCTCCTTTCTAGATGGGTTCAATGGGTATAATGAAATCATGATCAACTTTGAGAATCAAGATAATACTAGCTTCACATGTCCATTGGGAACCTTTACTTACAGGGTTCTTCCATTTGGTTTTTGCAATACCTTTGCTACCTTCTAGAGGGTTATGTTAAGTATTTTCTCTGACCTTATGCATGATTCAGTGGAAATATACATAATGATTTTACACCCTATGGGGATGACTTCCAAGAGACTCTCTCCAACATATGCAAAGTTTTGCAGAGGTACAAAGAAATGAAATTCTCCCTAAGCCATGAAAAAAAAAAATTTCAATGAATGAATGGATTGTTTTAAGGCACTTGTTGTCTTCAAAAGGAATCCAGGTGGATCCTAACAAAATATCCATCATCAAAAAAAGATAAATATTAGAAGTTGTCTAGGCCTTGTTGGGTATTATTGAAGATTCGTCAAATATTTTAACAAGATTGCTTCTCGTTTATTCTCGTCGATAACAAAATATACAAAGTTTTGCTTAAGATATTTATGTCAGAGGACATTTGAAGAAATAAAATAAAATCTAAGGTATGCACCTATTCTGAGAGGTCCAAATTGGAATACCCTTCCACGTCCATACAAAAGCATAAGATATATCAATTGGGGTAACAATGTGACAACTCGAGGGTAAAATTTTTTATGCCATTTATTTTATTAGCAAGAATTTTTCCAAACCTGAACTTAACTATATAATTACTTAAAAAAACAACTCCTTATTGTACATTCCTTAAAAAAAAATCAAGCACTGCATTAATGGATATCAAGTCATTGTACATACTGATCATGCAAAAATTAATTACTTAATGAAGAAACCATATCTAAATTCTCATATAATCAGGTGGTTACTATTACTACAACAATTTTATCCAGTTATTGTTGATAAACCATGAAAATAAAATGATGTCGCATGTTTTCTTTCAATATTAACCTTTCCTATAGAATATGAAGAGGTGGTGGATGACCAGCTCCCTAAGGAGCATCTCTTTTCTATATCACTCTTATCTCCATCATTTGTCACATTTCCATATTCCTAGTTGTTGGCCAGTTCCCGCCTCACTAATCCTCAAAGGAGAAAAGAAAAATTGTTAGGAGAAGTGCCTATTACACTAGGATTGGGGGTTACCTCTTCAAGTTGAGGCTCGATCATATCTTGAGAAGATATGTGAGGGAAGATGAATTTTATGACATCCTCTCAGCTTTCCATGATGGACCTTGTGGGGGTTATTTTATTACCAAGAGGACAACCTACAAGATCCTGCAAGCATGATAATATTTGCCAACCCTTCATAAAGATGCCAAGGGATACAAAACATAGTGTGATGAATGTGAAATGATGGGGACACCCACTCAGAAGGGTGAAATTCCTTATAACCCCAAGTTTCTTTTGAGCTATTTGAGAAGTGGGGCATGGACTTCATTGGTCCTTTTGATCCTCCATTCAGACAAAAGAAATACATTTTTGTGTGTACTAACTATCTGACTAAGTGGAAGGATATGAAAGTAGTAAAGGCGGCAACCAAGCATAAAGTAGTTGATTTTCTAAGAGAAAATGTCTTCTACAAATTTGGTTTTCCTAGAGAATTGGCGACCAACCAAGGCTCCCAATTCACCTCTAACTTGATTGAGAGGATCATGAATCAACATCACATTCGATATCGAAGGTATAATCCATATCACCCTCAATAAAATGGGTAAGAATAGGTGACTAATAGAGCATTAGAGAGCACTCTGACCAAGGTGATCAGCAGCAGCAAAAAGGATTGGGAAGAGAGGCTTATTGAGGCCACCTAGGCCTACAAAACCACCTAGAAATTAACTTCTAGATTCACCCCCTATGAGCTAGTATATGGAAAGAAGGCCTTATTATATATTTAATTCAAGTACAAAACATTAAGGATGGTAGCCCTACTCGACATGGATCTCACCAAAGCACGGGAAGAAAGGTTGCATCAATTAAATGCACTTGATGAATACATGATGTAGACCTTATTACATACTAAAGTGGTCCAAATGCAAAGAATATTCTAGCATGAAAATCATATTAAGGCAAGAGCCTTCTAAGAGGGTGATTGGACCCTCTTGCATTACTCTAGGTTTAAGGATTTTAAAGGGAAGCTCATGACCAGATGCTTGGTACCTTATTTGGTTGAAAAATTCTATGATAATGGTTCAGTGCAGATCAAAACAATAGATGAATATCATATTCCAATTTTGGTAAATTTTTATTGATTGAATTATACAAGAGGCCCCTCTCTAGGGTTGAATTCACTGATTCAATAAGTAAATAATTGAATCTAATTGAGAGAATTAGAGATCCCAATTCATTCAACCTTTTACTAGCAAGAAAGAAAGAAAAAAAAAGGAAAAAAACTCTAAAGTGAAAACCTTCGTTGAGGAACTTGAGGTAGACTCATTAGCTGAAAACCTTTGTGAGGTAAACTATGAGTCTAAGAAAGAGGAAAAAAAGAATAAATATCCCTATGTGAAAACCTCCTATGAGGAACCTAGGGTAGGCCTACTAGCTGAAAACCTCCATGAGGAAACTAGTGGTCCTCAAAAAGATAAAAAATTAGAAAGAAACAAAAAATAATGAAGAAAATTATGATGAAAAATGTTATATCCTACCTTGAATTGTGTGCAGGTATTACAAAAAAAACATCAACAAGATAGGTTAGAAAAACCATCTTGCACATTTGGCTCAAGGCATCATCTCATGAACTCTCGAAGGGCCCAAAAAGTACCCCTACACCATTTTCCTTTGTCGTCCATCATCCATAACCTCATATTACCATTTCCAAGTACTCTTAATGCATTTATGCCCACTTCCCTGAGTTGTTGCAGGAAAGTCCTATAATGCTACAGGATAGCCTTGATTTGATAAAAAGTCACAGATTGAAGATTTTATCTGCATATAAGCTAAGGAAAAGCATTAGAGGCATCCTAAAACTCAACCATTCCATCAATATGCCTCACCCCTCAATTTTCCTCCACTATTCATCATTTTTTTCTGCAGCAGCTCAAAATTCCTTGTCTTTCTATCACATACATGATCAAAAAAAATTCCATCATCATCACCATCTCCTCCTTGAATTATTAGAGCTCCTTAATGTTTTTTAATATTATTATGATGAGTATGAAGAGTTTCTATGACTATTACAGGAGACTACGCAATGTTGTAGAAACCATATGGGACCAAGAATCTAGAATTCCTAAAAATATCAATGCATGCCACAAATTTCTACATCTCTAGAATGTAGAAATTCCATGTAGATTCAAATTTCTAATTGTAATTTACTAAAACAATAGACTTGAATCTACTCTACTCATTAGTGGAAATAATTAAACAATCGTGAAATCACGAAGCATACAAGAGAAAGAATTGAATCAACACATTACACAACGATTTCTTGGGGAAATACACAGCTAAACACATGTTATCTATATATTGCATTAGTCAGAAAATAAGAGAAGATTACAATGCTTTTCTCAATCCCGAGCAACCTTTGCACTTTCTCTGTTTGTCTCATAGCCTCCTAGACAAGCCTAATCCAATACTTAACCAATTTCTCACTTGCCTAAGTCCCTATTTCCTTGCGTTTTTTCCTTGGGAATTATCGCCCTATAAGTTAGGGAAATTCCTCAAAGGAATTGCACAATCCATCATAGGCCTTCCTCTCACTGCATGCACCACCTATAAAATTCAGATGATTATACAACTGATAGTACATTGTCCATGAACTCCAATCTCAAATGGGTAACTCTCATATATGACATGCATGAGTTATTTATGAGTGAATCGTCAATTATCTGGTTGATCACTGCAGGAAGCACCACACTACTAGACCTCCCACTAGTTCCTCCAACAGTTAGAACTAGTTTAACTCAATTTAACTTAGTTAAACTAAATTAATTAATTGCAACTCAAAATAAACTCAATCAAGGCTCATTTAATGTAGGAGACACTCTATATGACTCAAGTTAGACCTTGTTATGTCCCTATACTACTAGTGTAACCCTTATTGTTATTAGTACAACCCCCTTATTGTATTGTTGTGCCCATGTAGTCCCCATATTGTTATTATTGTGCCCCATAGAAGCCCACTATTGTTATTATTGTGCCCTTATATTATTATTGTTATGTCGGCTCTTATTATATTATGACCCCTTAGACTCCTATATATAGAAATGAGGTCTTGTCATTAGTATCATCAAAGAATTTTTCATTTGTGTAATGTAAAGGAGGTTGCCCCCTCGAAGAGGCTTATTTCTAAGGCGTTGATCTATCTTTTCTATCTTTTTGTGAGCTGGTTTCCTAACATTTGGTATCAGAGCAAGGGATGAATGGAAGAAGGATGAAGAAGTGTCGTCACTCATTGAAAAGTTGCAGAAGATCCCAGTTCAAACAATATTGCCAAAACTTGACGAGGAATGAAAAATCATATTAGAACTTGGATCAGTCACAGAAACAAGAACCCAACAGATATAAAATCGATCAAGTTCATAGTATCTCATCAAGTGGAAGCTCACTCAATGTTCCACATGGGAGGACAAGAATTTTATACAAAAGTATCAAGAACTAGTCAAGCGTTGAGGACAACACTTTTTGAAGGAGAGGGGCATGTTATGTCCCTATACTACTAGTGTAACCCCTTATTGTTATTAGTACAACCCCCTTATTATATTTTTGTGCCCATGTAGTCCCCATATTGTTATTATTGTGCCCCATAGAATCCCACTATTGTTATTATTGTGCCCTTCGATTATTATTGTTATGTCGACTCTGATTATATTATGACCCCTTAGACTCCTATATATAGAAAGGAGGTCTTGTCATTTGTATCATCGAAGAATTGTTCATTTGTGTAATGTAAAGGAGGTTGCCCCCTCGAAGAGGCTTATTTCTAAGGCATTGATTTATATTTTCTATTTTTTTGTGAGCTGGTTTCCTAACAGACCCTCAACTCGAATTAACTGAGCCAACTAAGTCAAATTAACTTAGTTAACTAATACAAGTTGTCATGATATGTGGAATTAAAATTTTATGCCTAATTTAATTCAAGGACAAAATTAAATTAGGATTTTCTTATTGCATTTTCATCACTCCCCTCAACAAGAAGGGGATTATCTGCTACCCTGATACTTCCTCTGTGAAACTCAAATTTTCATCTTGACAACACCTTTGTCAAAATATTTTCATCTTGTTCCTCTGTACGAATGTACTCTAGCAACATGATTCTCTTCTACACACAATCTCATATGTGGTGATAATGAATGTCGATATGCTTGGACCGATCATGAAAAACTAGATTCTCATAGAGTTTGATACAACTCTGATTGTCACAGTAAATCATTGTAGGATCCATCTGCTAACCAAAAAAAACCAACAAGGATCTTCCTCATCCAAATAGCCTCACGAGCTTCTTGACTAGCAACCATGTACTTTGCTCTTTTCGAACTGAGTGCAACTAATCTCTACTTCTTGTTGTACCAAGAAACTATTGCTAACCCAATAATGAAGATTCCCTTTAATGTGCTCTTCCTGTTGGATGGACTCCCTACCAAATATGCATCTATGAGGCCTTGAAGGTTCACTCCCTCTGTCTGTTTGTACCAAATACCAAACTGAGTGGTGCCTCTCAGGTATCTCAACACATGTTTAGTTGCCTTCCAATAGAGTTTGGTTGTCTTAACTATTGCTTGACTAAGTTGGTTAACTGCAAAACTTATGTTTGGTTGTGTGTTCACCAAATACATAAGTGAACCCACAAGCTACCTATAAATAATAGCCTCCACTACTTCACATGAAGTAGCATCTTCCTTCCTCCAATTTCATGTGAGAGGAGTCTCCATGGGTTTGTTTCTCTCCATGTGGAACTTCTTCGGTATCTCATTCGCATACCTTCCCTAAGACATAAACAGTTCCTCATCTCCTTGCCATACTTACATACCGAGGAAATAGTGCATGAGCCCTAGGTCCTTCATCTCAAATTCTCTTGCAAGATCCTCTTTGCAATATTTTACCAACTTCTCATCACTTGTTAGAATTAAATAATCAACATATAATACTATAATCAACCATTTACCTTCAACCACAATATGGTAAACGTTCACATTTACTTCACTTTTGGTGAAGCCAAACCTAGTGAAATAGTTGTCAATCCTAGTGTACCAAGCACGGGGTGCTTGTTTCAATCCATATAGCACTCGCTTGAGTCTGCACAAATGCGACTCTCTATTGAAGGTCTCAAATCCTTATGGATGCTCAATGTACACCTATTCCTAAATCACATCATTGAGGAATGTTTTCTTCACATCCATCTGATGTATCTTCCATCCCATATGCACTGAAAGTGCTAGAATAGATCATATTAAAGAGTACCTTACTCCTGGATAAAAGGTCTCCTCAAAATCAATTCCCTCCACCTAAGAGAACCCTCTAGCCACAAAGTTGGCCTTTTGTTTCTCCACACTCCCATATGCTACTTGATTTACCTTGTAAAGACATCTCAAACTCACCACTGACTTGTCGATTGGTACTGGGACCACATCCCAAACAATGTTTATGATAATGGATTCATACTCTTCAACCATGGCATTAACCCATATTGGTTTTTGCACTACTTCCTCAAATGAGAATGGCTCAATCTCTACACTCTCTCTCATCATAGCCATGTAGCTAGTGTACCGATATGGTGACCTCCTATGCCTACATTGGTATGTGGGTGCTCGCACATTCTCTCTAGCATCATGCATCAATCTGTCAGCCTCTCTAGTGTGCTTCCTTCCATCTCTAGAATTCTCTGCATGAGTGAGTTCTTCCACTCTCTGCTCCTATACATGTGGTTGCTCCACATCATCCTGAGGTTCTTCCTTTGGAACTAAAATCTCCTTTTCTCCATGTAACTGAAGCTCCCTCTCAAGGGAACATCTCATAGCCTTCTCTTCATTGAACTTCACATCTCTACGAACCATTGTCATCTTCTAAGATGGAAGGTACACCCTATAGTTGTGAGGTGTATTAGTGTACCCCACAAAATGCCCAACTCAGTTGTTGTCTCTAGCTTTTTTATTTCACCCTTGGTAACATGACAATAAAATAATGAACCAAAGATCCTAAAGTGTGCCACATATGGTTTCTTACTTGAAAAAACTTCTTCTAGTGTATTCATCCCAAGAATCCAATGAGGAATCCTATTATGTGCATATATAGTTGTGTTGCATGCTTCATCCCACAAGTGCAATGGTAGGCCCTATCATGTTACATTTCTTGTACAACTCACACAATACTTTTGTTCTTCCTTTCAGGTGACAGCCACCCCATTCTATTGTAGGTTATGGGGTTCTATTAATTCTTTTTGAATGCCTTCTAATGCACACAAGTTCTTGAATTCATTCAACACCCACCATTATCACTCGTGAGAGCTTTAACTTTCCAGCCAATGTCTTTCTCAACAAGTTCTTTAAATTCACAAAATTTAGAGAATGTCTGACCTTCTTATGCATGAAGAAAATCCAGCACTTATAAGAGAAATCATCTACAAATATTACATAATACTTGTGCTTTTACGTGGAGGCTATCGAGAATGGTCCACACACATCTGAGTGAACTCTTTCAAGGATCTCTTGCACTCGACTGTCCTTATCATGAAAGGTGTCTTTGGTGTACTTCCCCAGTGTACAACCTTTACATGTATCTCTCTGCTCTAGTGCACCCTTGGGAAGCCCTGTAGAAATTTGTTGCATGATCTTCAAAGCTCTGTCATGCAAGTGACCCAATATTCTATGCCAAAACTCATGGTTTTCTTGGCTATGCACCTTCTCTGCTTTTGTGCTCAAAGTAACACAGTCTTCTACATCCAATTTGTAGAGGTTCTTCACTCGAACCGTGATCTGCTTCACTTGTCCTAAGGCTATGTTACGAAGCAAAGCCTTTCCCTTGCTAAATATCACATCGTAGCCACGGTCCTACAACATAGCAACTGAAACCAAATTCTTCTTCAAACCCAAAACATAAATGATATCTTTTAATATAAGAGGAGAACCAAACTGCCTCTAAAAAGTAACAATACTGATGTCGGTCGCGCTATACCTTCCATCATCTCCCATTTCGATGTGAATTTGGAGGTCCTCCTCCAACTCACTGAAGAATTATTTATTTTATGTCTTATGAAATGAGGCTACACTATCTAGATACCACACACTACCCATCACCGATGTCACCATGCAAGTTATTATCCATGATAACTCCTAGAAATAATTTTTAGTTTGATTAGTCATCTTAGATAGGGTTTTTATGTTTAGGTTCATGTAAAACATGTCATGGGGTACATTTAGTGTTTGATAGGGTCATCATAAAATAAAAGGTCATAATTCCATTGTTTTGAGGTTATCATTTCATAATACACTTGTCTAATAGCTTGTTGGGCACGGGATCCCCCAAGGGAATTTTCGGGGCTTAGAGCCCATATTTTGGTCAGTTTTGTAATTCCAATGTAAAGACTCCACATTTTGTGGGCACGGAGTGCGTATTTTGTTAAAGATTCATAGGGTTGTCCGCCCTTAATTTTGATAATATAATGCTAGTTTTAGAAGATCTACCCATGGTCCATGGACCATGGGATTGTATAAATAGAGTGAAGCTCTAAGTAGTTAAGGCAGCTAAGCATATCATGATATGGAAAAGATATGATGTATGCGAGATAGTTCTAAAGTGTAAAGTCTAGTTTTGGGTCGTAGCGTAGGGAGAAGCTTTGCAGCTGAGTGCACAGACGCTTAGTAGTCCGCAGCTGAGTGCGCAGACCCCTGTAGCTGAGTGCACAAGGAGAGTCGAGTCTGTAAACAGTTGAAGTATTGATAAAGAGAATTTTCTATCAATTTTGTGTCTTTATTTCCTGTTTTATGCATCTGTTATATTGGGTATGAATTTCACTTTTAATGCTTATATGATGTGAGAATGTGTATAATTGTATTGGCTAAGTGAACGCAAGATAGACTATATGTTTATGTGAAGATAATCAAGACCTGTTAATAAGATAAGTAAGATACTTGGCGTAGATTAGGAGATATCGTAGTTTTCTGCCTCAGCAGTGCGAAAGGACTTCAGCCCCTGGTGAGGGCTGCACGAAATTCGATTATAACAAATCGTGAAGGCACTGAAGGGTAGAACCGTGCACGAAGCGACCTGCATGAAGGCAAGTTTAGTTGGAATAAACTGACATCACATCCATCTCAAGGGTGTGGAAACTTGGTTCCAGCATCCCCCCATACTGCTTCGGGTTAGACTTTAGTCCGCCCTCCGTGGGCTGATGCCGAAAGGGCCAGTAGTGTAGGAATTTGTTTGGCTAAATAACTCTAAACCTGGGTTAGGCCCCCATAAGCCAACAAATGGTTCCGTTGCCAGGGCCGGAATCTACATGAGAGGTGTGATGTCATATAATTGGAATCCAACTAAGAAAGAAATTGAAGGCTAGTTGGACAAAAGAATTCACAAGTTCGTGGCGCAGGAGAATAGAAACCTGCGACTATCAAAAGAAGAGTGGCTAGATAGCTACCTGTATACAGAGATCCACGAAATATTTTTCACGTCCTTCCCTACTAAGCTATACAAGTGGATCGCAACGCTAGCAGATAGCCAAGGAAGGTGGAAACTTGACAGTCCTATTGTGTGGACCCCAGAGTTGGTGCAGAGATTGGAAGCATTAGAGGATAAGATCGTACACGCCATCGATCATTGGCTCGATCGTATTATAGGAGGATTCGAAACTGAGTTCGCGGTTGACACCTCAGTCAGCTACAGTGAGGCAGAACAACGCTTTCTCAAAGGACCATGAGGTAAGTACATAAAGTCTTTGAATACTTGGATTAAAATGTTTTTGTGCGAAAAGCGGTTTATGCAGTTACCTTGATGTTCGGGGCTACGTGAAGTGGAAGGGTTTATAGGGACGAAGGAAATAAGGGTCTAGAAAAAGCCCCTTGATTTTACCTCTGTGAGGAGATGAGGAAGAGATCGCGAAGGCCTCTCTACGAAGTGTTATTCATCTGATAAGACAAAGAATCCCGCAAATACCATCTCCACCTACACCACCACCGGCTTCACCGCCATCACCTCCATCTTCACCCGTACCAACTCCACCACCACCGCGATTCAATATGGTAGGCACAGTGAAGTTGCCTGTGTTCAAATCTTTGGGAAATGAGGATCCGGACCAATTCTAGTTCATTGTAAGGACTGTATGGGAAGCGCAAGGTGTTACAAATGCCCATATAAAGAAGGCGATGCTAGTTAGCGCCCTGCAAGATCGCGCGCTGACCTGGTATAATAATTACTCCAACAATAACCCGAATGTGAGACTCAAGGATATCTAAGCAGCGCTAAATAAATAATTTAGCAGGTGTAAATATGAAGCACAGTTGATCATTGGATTTAAAGAGATTACGATGCTACTAGGCGAGACTCCTTGGGAGCTGGATCATAGGCTAAAATGTATGCTTCGCGAAGCAAATATAAATATGACAGATGGACAGCATCGTGAGTGATTTGTAGCTTCTCTACTACCACATTTAAAAGGTGCATTATCGCAGCAAAAGATAACAGCTTAGGCAGAGGCCTTAGAGATCGCTATGAGGCTACATGAGACCCCAATGCAAGATCCTAATTTGGGAGTTCAGCAGACCTACGTGCAACTGAAGAATCTGTGCCTTGAGATGTAGAGTTTGAAACGGGACAGGACGGTTTGACCAGAAGTGCGTGAAGAAGAGTGGTGCGTAAAATGCAAGAGCCAGGGTCATGACAAAGACCACCGCCTCGTTTTTAAAAATTACCTCGTAGGAGGAGGACTGATGCCTTTAAGGCCGGAAGCTAAAGCAAGACCTAGTGCGGCACCTTCTTTGTGGTGCGCGATCTATCAAATAGCTAGAAAACATGCCACAGACAATTGTCACTTGTTACAGAAGTATACGCAAAATTCGCAACAGTTATTCTGCAAATTTTGCAGGTCGGTGGGACATGACGAGCGTACCTGCAAAAGTTATGAGTTGATGATGGATAGAACCCCCACATACAGGGTTTAGGACGAAACACGGCCCCTTGACCAAAATGCAGGAATAGGGCGAACAAGATTTCGGGGGCGCAGACAAGGCCGAGGCCAAGGAGGACCTGGTAGAGGTCACGGACAGCTGATTTGCTACAATTGCGGAGGCCTAGGACACTATTCCCATGATTTTACCAACCCAACGTGCCTGTTGTGCAAGTATTGCATGTTGTTTGATCATGAGACAGAAGATTGTCCTACGTTGATAGCTAGGATATGCGACAAAGGAGCGCTACCGCCTTCCCCAACTCAGAACTTGTAGATGATGATGGAAGAATCGGTTACACGAAGTAACTATGCTTAACTACAATATGATGACAAGGTCACTGTGTTGCGTGTCGATAGAAGTGAGAGATCTTCCTACTTATGATGGTCTAAATGAGGTAGATACCTTCTTTGATACATTTGAAAGGGAGGTGCTGGAAAATCAACACTTCCAGACCTTGGACCAAGTACTATGCGCTACACCTACGAGATAGTGGGGTACGCACAAAGGGAGCTTTGATGATTGGCGCGAATGTAGGAGAAGGATGAGAGTGCGCTTTGGGAAGCCTAAGATGCAATTGGCAGACAAGTATGATGAACAAGATGATCCATGCGCACATCTGGCCAAGTGGACGCAGGCATATGGAGAAGAGCCACAATCTGCGCAGATGCACACGAACTCTGTGCTAAAATACATGGTCAATAAGCATGTGTTGGGGGGGCGACCTTGCAGATGGCTCTTAATGTTAGGAAAACATTATGTAGGAAGAGAAATCGCGTAGAATATTCTATGCGCAGAAGCATTCAACAAGGTATGCAATGCACTGACCAAGGTATGCAACGCACAGCGAAGTGATTGGGACCTACGCATACCTACATTGTTATGGGCTTATCGGGCGACATGCAAGAAACTGACGGGACAGACACCTTTTATGTTTGTCTATGGAGTGGAAGTCATAATACCTATGGAATACATCATGCCTAGTCTACTCATAGCAGCACTCACAGGCATGATAGATCGTGGAGCCCTGGAAGAGAGGCTTGCGCAACTGGAAGAAATCGAAGAAAATGATTTTTAGCTAGATTCCACCAGCAGGTCTAAAAACAGCGCGAAAATGCTTGGCACGATCGACATATTAAGCTGCACATATTCAAGGTAAATGATCTAGTGTTGTTGTATGATAGCAAGTTTGATAAATTTCTGGGGAAATTTAGAATGCATTGGTTAGGGTCGTATGTTATTAAGGAGATTACTGATGGAGGCTCAGTATAGTTGGTCAAGTTAAATGGATATCCCTTCCTAGGAAAGGTGAATAGCAGTCATTTGAAGCCATACATAGGTGGCCCGACCACTTGACTAGCTGACCGAAGCATAGTCTTAGTGCTCTAGGCAACTGAAAGGAGGCACATGACTATAAACTACTCTACCCGGGGACTGCGTGTAGTAGCGAAGTGTCACAGGGTCCGCAATAACGAGAGGGTCGCTGCACTGGTGCACAGGTCAGCTATAAAGTGACCGTTAAATTCACTATTCATGATGTGATGCATGGTTTGAGACCAAATGGAGTGGGCGGTATGCATTTAAGGCAAACTTTATGGGCTAGATTCTTGAAAATCTGCCGCCAATCTAGCATTAATGGACTGAATGTGGGGGGAACGATCGAATTCAAATTCAAAAGGTGCTATAAATTACAAACGGTTGTCCAGCAAATAACACTTGGAAATTTGATAACTGAGTTGTTGCACGCTCAGATATTCATGAACCAAGAATTGTTCAATATTCTAAAGGCAAATTCGTTACTTGAACAATTACCAGAGACTCTAAGAGAACTGTGGAATCACACTATGGCAGCACCCGAAAAAGTCATGGATACCAGAGCAATGACTGCCGAGGAATCCGCGTAGGAAACTATGGAAGTGGAAGCCCCAGAGAGCGCCGGTATAGTCGCTGAGATCCCTAAATCACTGCGCATGCCGAGACCTAAGAAGGATAAGCAGACCATGATATTGGTGTGTGTCTCGCCTAGAAATCCACTGAGGGCCAAGCTCACAATGGAGGAAAAGGGGAAGGCCATTAATTTGGAGGCCAATGAGGAGGAAGAGTTTGAAGAAATCCTGGTTGAGGAGGAGGATGTAGAGATGGAAGTCGAACCCCAAGGTGTGGACCCTCCCACCAGGTTACCTGCATATGTTCCTCCACGGAAGGGTAAAGCCAAGGTGCCCAAGGATATAGATGAGAGCAAGAGATCTCTACAAACTCTGTTGCTCCCTAACGACATTATTTTTGAAGGAGCGCACTTGGGATGGGTGCCCGTACTAAAATTTGAAGATTGGGACCTCACGGACCATGAAAAGTTCCCGCATTTAGCGACCACACAACTAATGCGCCAGAAGATAGACGCGTCAGTTGGAATGATAGAGTTGGAGCCACACAAATGGCTCAAAGGTGAGAAAGCAGGATTTCTAAACCTGCTTTGGGTGTCGCATTACCACCATCCCCCAATGACCATTTTTGTCATCAGGTAGTTGCTCTGCTTGGTGCATGATGGGTGCTTATGGCTAGAGGAGCCCATCCCCATCACAGACCATCTGATTCATAGGATTACATGACTCCCTTGCACAGGGGAGGACCTGGAAAAAATTTCAAAAGGAAAGAGTGACAATTTGGCCATCGCGAAGGCCATGAAAAAGAAATTTAAGTTGGAGAAGAAGAAGCGAGGGTACGCCATCTCCAGCATCAACAACCCTGTAGTTAAGGTCATGAGGCAGATATTGGTAGGGAAGGTGATGCGGAAGTGTCGCATGGATGATGTGCCCGCACCGATGGTTGCACTAGTAGCGCAATGCATAGAAGGGGTCCAATTCAACTAGGAAAACTATTTATGCGGTGAGTTCCTTGAGAACTGCCGCGAGGCACAGGAGCAGGGTAAAACATTCCATTATGCATGGCTCCTATTGTCGATAGTACTGGTGGCATGGGAGTTTCCTGAAGATAGCCAGTTCCCATCGATCGTGTAGGACCTTCCAGAGGCAGCGAAGTACGCTTCGTTGTGGGCAACCAGGGATGCACAGAGGATAAGGGAGAGAAAGATCTTTTGGGTGCTCATGGAGATGAACATCAGAATGGGGATTAATCACAAGCCGCGGTTATCACCCACGGTCTACAATAGTCTGCAGAGCTTCCGGAGTTCAAAGTAGACTTCCACCATGTCTTCATCAGGGCATGGAAGGACCCTATGAAGACGTGGCATGAGCTACCTTACTTAGCGACTGACGATGTAATTTTCACGGTCCTTGAGTCTTGGCCGCCAGAGTGGCGCACTCTCGCTAGCTCTGCGGTGGAAGAATAGAAGTCTACCACGTAGTGAAAGAAGGAAGAAATGAAACTGTGGATGGCGCAGCTGGCGAAAAAACGCAGGAAGGAAGAAGCAGTGGCTAAGGCCCATGCAGCGCATGACGCTGTGAAGTTGGCTGAGGAATAGTAGAAGACAGAAAAAGAAGAGCGCGAAGGACAAAAGTCGCCTTCGCCCGAGCCAGAAACAGACACAAAACAAGGTGGCGTGGACCTGCAGACAACGTCCACCCAACTAAAACGTTCGTGCCCAAGAGTGCAGGTAGGGCTACGAAAGAATACAAAGGCCTCAAAAATATCTTTTGACCCTATCACCCTTACTGAAGGAGACTTGAACAATATTGGTGAAACGGTCAGGGACATCACTACGAAGTCCCTCCAGCAGTTTGAGGGGCAGCACCAGATGGTATTGGGGGCCCTCTGAATGCAAATACAGGAGTTGCAGGTGTGCACTCTGCAAGCACAGTTTCAACCAGCCTCGCAGTCGACACATCTGCAACTGAGGAAATGTTGCACACCAGGATGACCAACACAATAGTGTTACTAGATGGAGCACTCATTATAGAAAATGAGGCCGACAGGCCTATGGTCAGTAGCTTAAAAGGAATTGGGTTAAACATGGTTGCGTTCCCTCGGGAGACGCTTTATATTTTGTAGGATGGAGTCACTGCAGAACATGTCAGGGAGAGTCGTGCGCTACATGTAATGAGCAAGTAGCACATAAACATTGAATAGTTGACCCTGCAGCGCAATGAGGCAGTGGCACAGAAAAGACAAATAGTGCAGGTGGTGGAGGAAGCCTACGAGATGGTCCCAAATTTGGCCATCCAAGCAGAGGAACCGGTGGAGGCGCACATCTGAAAGTTAGCAGCAGGGTTATGCGACGCCAGAGCAGAAATGGCCAAGGTTCAATTAGAGTTGAACTTTCAGATAGTAGAACTGTAGTTGAAGGCACAGCCTTCAACTCTGCCGAAGGTTTAGGAACAGCACACCACCACGATCACAACAACAATGGCGGTGGTTAACAGTGTAGTGAAAAACTGCACGAAGCTGTTCGAGCAGTTGTTCGAGGTCCTCACCATCCTACAGGAGGACCTGAACATAGAGCACCTAGAGACAGAGGTGCGTGAGCTGCAACAGAGATACGATGAGGTAAAAGGGATTGCGCAGATAGTTTCCCTTACACAAAGGCTCGCAAGGATGTAGCAGGCAAAGGCACTCAAGGAGCAGGTGGATGCTGCTCGTCATAAGGAAGTAGTTTTGAAAGTGTGCCTACAACCATGGATTGATGAGGCGTATACCATTATATCCTCCATTGAATTAAATCTTGTGCAACTGCAAGAAACTCAGTAAAGGATTCAGGGCAGCAGTTGGATGATAGCGGTCACCGAACAATGCGTAGAGGAAGTTCATCAGGCAGCCGCTCAGTGCAATGGCAAACTTGCAGTGATCCAATCAGAGTTGGGAGGTCTTCGCGCAAAGATCTCCGCACCTACAGAGTGACTGAAGGGCGAGTCACGATGTTTGTGTTGGGGGCCTGTTGGGTGTGGGATCCCCCAAGGCAAGTTTTGGGGCTTATAGCCCAGATCTTTGTCTATTTTGTAATTCCAATGTAAAGACTCTACATTTTTTTGGTGCAAAGCGCGTAGTTTGTTAAAGGGTCATAGGGTTGTCCACCCTTAATTTTGATAATGTAATGTCGGTTGTAGAAGATCTACCCATGGTCCGCGAACCATGGGATTATATAAATAGAGTGAAGATCTAAGTAGTTAATGCAGCTAAGCAGATCACAATATGGAAAAGATATGATGTATGCGAGATAGTTCTGAAGTGTAAATTCTATTTTTGGGACATAGCATAGGAAGAGGCTCTGCAGCTGAGTGCGCAGAGGCCTAGTAATCCGCAGCTGAGTATGTGAGCCCCTGCAGCTGAATGCACAGCGCGATTCGAGTCTGTAAATAGTGGAAGTATTAATAAAGAGAAGTTTCTATCAATTCTGTGTCTTTATTTCCTATTTTATGCATCTGTTATATTGGGTATGAATTTCACTTTTAATGCTTATATGATGTGCAAATGTGTATAATTGTATTGGCTAAGTGAATGCAAGATAGAATATCTGTTTACGCGAAGATAATCAAGACCTGTTAATAAGATAAGTAAGATACTTGGCATAGTTTAGGAGATATCGCAGTTCGCTGCCTTAGCAGCACGAAAGGACTTTAGCCCCTGGTGAGGGCTGCACGAAAGTCGATTATAATAAATCGCCAAGGTGCTGAAGGGTAAAACAGTGAGTGTGCAAAGTGACCTGTGTGAAGGCAGGTTTAGTTGGACTAAACCGACATCACATCCATCTCAAGGGTGTGGAAACTTGGTTCCAGCATCCCCCCATACTGCTTCAGGTGAGACTTCAGTCCGCGCTCCGCGAGCTGATGCCGAAAGGGCCAGTAGTGTAGGGATTTATTTGGCTAAATAACTTTGAACCTAGGTCAAGCCCCCATAAGCCAGCATAGCTTTACAAACTTTCACAGTAACTCCAATTCAGCAAACCTAGAATTCGCTACGGAAGTCCCTGACAGTTCCGTAGAAAAATGATCCATCCTAACGCTTGTCTCACTATGAAAGTTTGTTGTTAGTGATTTTAGAGTTGTATTGAGTCATTGTACACCTTTTTTCTCATGTCCTCTACTCCTTTTCATTCACCCTTACTTCTCCTTTTCCCCTTCATACCATCTGCTTCTATCAAAAAGTTCACAAGTGTTGTCATTGAATAGGTTTTGTGGTGTCAAAACAAGTTTAGTTGTGGTCTGAGTGAGGTCTAGGTGTTCAAAAATTTGTTTATAGGTGAAGAAGAAGAAGCTCACGAGAAACTCTCAACGTGTTGATAAAAATGGAAAATATAAAACAATACAAAGGAGGAGTTGTCGTATGTTATGAGCCCACAGATATGAAACTTCTTGAAGAAGACCTAGCTTTTGCACAATTCATTTGCCAACGTGGGATGTCTACGATTTTGCCAAAAATTGCAGGGTTTTCATGCGCAAATCACTAAAGACTTCACCATCAATTTCACAGGGATTGGCACGAAGGTTGGCATATTAAGTTTGAATGTCTCTCCAGACACCATTTATCATGCTACTGAAATCCAAAGGTCAGGGGAAACATGGTTTAAAGTCCAAAAGTTCTAGCTACAGAATTGTGATGAAATATTGAAGGAAGAACATCAAGGGATTGAAATGACAGTAGGTATCTCCAAAACCTAACTTAAGGATCATTATTCCAATTTGTTGATGGTTATTCAAAAGTATTTTACATGTGAAGGAAGGTTCCATATGTTCTACCAGTACCACTTCAGGTTGTTTCTCCACTTCACAAGTAAACAGCCCCTAGATATCCATTTCTATCTCTTCAAAAGTCTAGGAAAAATGGCTGACAAGGTTCAAGCTAAACCAAATACAAGCAGTACCTCTATTTTTCATCATGGTCCTATCAAATTACTAGTGGTTGAAGAGTTAAATAGATTGAATAGAGATTGTCTTACCTTTTTGTTCTTAAGTTGGCATGAATTAGATGTTGCTACCCCCTCTATGATAACTCCTAAATCTAAATCCACAACCCCTAGAAAAGAGAAGTAATCAATAAAAGAGCACAAAACAGTAGTAGAGCAGCAACTAGTGGCAGATAACCTATAATTGAAGCTTCCACCAGCATTAAAAGGAGGATGACCAGAAGATGGAGTAGAGAATAGAGTACAAAGAAGGGCAAACTGACTGATATTCTAGAAGCTGTAGACATTGAAGAAAGTCTAGTTGAGAAACCTGTAGAAATGATCCAATTTGAAACCAAGAAGAAAAGAAAAAGAGTTAAGAAATTAGTCTTTACTCAGGAAGAACTTGGTTTCATTTTTAGGCCAAGGAAACCTATCACAAGATCAATGCAGCAAGTTGAAGAGATACTTGAAGCACTGTTGGACAAAATAGAACCATCAAAGAAAAAGAAAGGCAGGGAGGTTGTTCAAGAAAAAAGTGAAATAGAGGTCTTACAAGAACAGTTAAGGGAGTCCAGACAAGAAGTTATCAAGACCAAGCTTGATTTTGATGAATACCAAAATGAATTGTTAAGGCAAATAGATTTTTATGATGAGATTGCAAACAAATCAAAAAATATGATAAGGAGGACTCTGCCTTTACACAGAATGTTGGAACATAGGTATAAAAGGAACAGCTAGTTACAGGCAAATATAAAAAGCCTACATGGACAATTCACAGCATTGGAAACTCAAATTGAAATGATTCAGGCTGAGCTCAAAAAGAGAAACCTCAAGATTATTGTTCAAGTAAGTGCTACTCCATGATATACTAATGTTTTCAAATTTTGTCTTCACTATACCTAAATCAGTCAACTTAGGAATATATATAGTCAACATGATATTAGGAGTCATAAGGAGGCATTAAGAATCATGAAAACTAGAAAAACTCAGAATTTTGGAACTTTCATAGCAACTCCCCATAATGAAGCTGAGAATTTACTATGAATCTGTTGTAGTTTTCCAAGGAGGTTAAGGCTGGTCTAAAGCTCAGAAAAAATAGTTTTAATGGCCTATGTTTAGATTATAAACATCAAAGAATACCTCAGAACTAGAAGAGAGAGAAAAGAGGTAGCATAAGGATGTTTTTTGAAGTTGCTCCCAAAGTTTGCTACGAAATTGCTAAAAACTCTGTTTTTTGCTACAAAATCATAAAAAAACTATGTTTTTTTCTACCTTTTTGAAGATTTTGAATATCATACATCCAAGCTCCAAATGGATTATAGATCATAAAGGATTTCGACTACATCATGATAAAACCCTATTTTTCATCATGCCAAGTCAGCACATAGCCACATCATCATAATAGCCAGCTCATTAAGACAGTCAGCAAAAAGGAATTTAATTGATATCTATCAACAGGTCGAAGGTGTAATGACACTCCAGCAAATCTAGAAAGTAGTTGGGCTCAGTTATCTTCATCAACATAAAGTGGTTAGAGTTTTTTAGAGCTACTAGAGTCCTAGTTGAATTCCAACTATGTAAAACAGAAAATCCCTATGAGGACTCTATTAGTTAGAAGAAAAATAGGAATTGATCTCTTAGATAGTGGATCAAATTTGGCCCAGGTGGCAAGATAATGTAAACATATATTTTTCTCTATAAATAAGTATTTTTTCGACCTTGAGAGGGGTTGATGGAGAATGTGAAGAGCTGACCTTATGTAATCTTTTGATCATTTTGATAGAAAAGTTGTAGCAACTCTGTTTTTGTACCTAAGATTCATGTCATGGCTTTCATGTGTTCTTATCATGTTGTTTCTTGTTTTACATAGTATCTTGATTACTTGGAAATCTTGTCAAATTGCTCCAATTTCCTTCATTTATTATGTATGACTGTGGATGTTAATTTGATATTAGTTTCAAAGCTATAGATGCCTCAGCTTCCATCAAACACTGTTGTTGGCTATAATTTGATTTAATTTGACTCCATGCCCAATGGTGGCAGTCATCACATTTTTATTCACCTACAAAAACACAAAAAACAGTCAGAGTTAGTTATCTGTTGTTTGAATTGTTTCAAGTAAATTTGATAGTGTTTTTGAGAGAGCCCTCTCAGATTGGAAGGGCTAACTTCTAGTCCAAGTGGTATGAAATAGTTACACTAGGTTAAAGGATAAGAGAGTCCAATTCTTTCTAGCCCAGTGATAACACAAGCGATGAGGGTGAAATCCAACTTGAATTGTGAAGCAACAACTTCATTTGTCGCTCCTCTTGAGGGCTTCTTGTGCAGACACTTCGTGGCATAGTGTCCCATATCATGATAGTGAAAAAAATTAATCTTCGACAAGTCCTTCTTCTTGCTGCCCTGACTGGAATCTGATTTGGAATGGGATGACTTCCCTTTCCCTCTCTTTTCCTTTCTAGCTAAGGAACAATTCTCCTCATCATCATGCTTGGATGAGGATCCATCTCTGGTGTTCTGCCAAATCTCTTCTTGCACCAAGTCAAACCACAAACTCGCCCACTCTGGTAGGTTCTCCCTCCCAATTACTAAGTCCTGGTAGTTGTGCCAGCTCTTAGGAAGGCCTAGAAGTGCTAGGTTGACCAGATCATCTTCAGCAACCGTAACACCGACACTTCCAATCTCATCCTAAGATTGGGTGAACTTGGTCAAGTATTTTTCTATTGTGTCGCTCTTCTTCATCTTCATTTTTCTGAGCCTGTCCTTTAGTGCCATCTTTCTGTGGTCACTATTGTTCTGAAACAGGCTTGTCAAAGCCTTCAACATTGAATATTGATTCTCCTTACCGTGGAGGTTTTAGAAAATATGATCTCAAACTCCTTCTAGGATAATCCTTCTTGCCTTTGCAAGAAATTTTCTCCACTCTTCCAGATGTTGAGCATCAGCTATTAGAGGCTTAGGAATATCTTTGTTTATGAATTCCTTAAGCTCATTGTCTTCCAACGCTGCCCCCATCCTATCCTTCCAAGAAATATAGTTCGAACTACCCTCAAGGGAATATTCGAGTGTCAATCCATAGAATGACATATTGCTGACTCTGAAGTATGATACTGCAAATTTTATTTCACCTGCAAAAGAAAAACTCGTATTCTCCTCCTCTAGAGTGATTTATGCTCTGATACCATGTAGAAATTCCTTGTAGATTTAAATTGCTAATTGTAATTTACTAAAACAATAGACTTTAATCTATTCTACTCATTAGCGGAAACAATTAAACGATCGTGAAATCACGAAGCATACAAGAGAAAGAATTCAATCAACACATTACACAATTATTTCCTCAGGAAAACCACAGCTAAAAACCCCTAACATTTGTATATTGCATTAGTCATAAAATATGAGAAGATTACAATGCTTTTCTCAAGCCCGAGCAACCTCTACACTTTCTCTATGTGTCTCATAGCTTCCTAGACAAGCCTAGGCCAATACTTAACCAATATCTCACTTTCCTAAGTCCCTATTTCCTTGAAATACACCTACAGCTAAAATTGAGTAGCTATAATACCTCCTATAGACTACTACAAGATATTTATTGAATAGTAGCAACATCAAATCACTTGTAGAAGCATTAAAGCAACCTCCATAAGCATTAAAAGGTAAGGCATGAAAAATGTGACTGGCTTTATAGCCCGATAAACTGGAAAAAATTCTCAACCAATTTTGGCAAGAAACTTCACTTTTTCTCCATGTCCTCCACACATGTGAGGATGAGTAAGAAAAAAATAGAGAATAATTTGAAAAGTAAGTTGTTTTCGCTTACTGATGCTAAGGATAAGTGAGGTACGAGTCTGTTAAGGATGACAAGAAGTAGGTGGGAGCTAGCTCAACCATTGTGTGTTGAACCTCCTCTCATAACCCATTAACACCAACTCCCACTTAAGCTCGAGATCATTGAAATCTTGCCACTTCACATTCTACGTGAAACAATGTTTAAAAAAACTTGACAAGGTATGCCATCAATATAGGAGTAAATTGTAAATATTGAGCTCAAAAGATTGTCTACTATAGGAACTAGCATATAGCCTTCTACAAGATACAGAGGTTATAATACAAGATATGTAATTTCACCCATAACACTAACAGAGGTCCCGAGTAAGATAAAAAAAATGAAGGTATTCTCAAGGATGAAGTAAGTGCAACATTTCTCTACTCCCTTTCTCACAAATGGAATAAGAATTGATACTCAATTATTTAAATTTATCAGGCAACCGGTTTTCTATGTTAAATAAATTGAATTAAACAGAGGGACAATTAGTCAATTTCCTTTATCCTTAGAGTTCAAGAATGCATCATGATTTACATAATGAGGAGAGAGGTTGTTTTTGAATAACTGATTGAAGGATCGTGCATTTTTCCTAGCTACAAGATCCCTTGCTGCCACAAGAAAACCCTAATTCCTATAGCAACACAAAAACAAGTATCCCCTTGTAAAAATTTCCTATCCATACAATGGGAGGAGGATTCAACAAGAGAGAATCCAAATATACAACTTGGATTCATCAAAATCTTAAGGTTGGGGATATCTTACAAAATTGTCGTTGGTTAGGGTTCTTTGAGAAATTGACAGGTTATGATGATGAAATTTCCCTAGAATTTGCTTTGAACCTAAAACGCCCTCAGGGCCATGAAGTGGTCTCTGCAGTTAAAGAATGATCAAATACATTGATGAGGACTTGATCAATAGAGTCACTACCCTTCCAAGGTGAATTCAATGGAGTAAAGAGGAAAGACATGAAGCCATCAATGCAAAAAGAGGATTTTTCCTCCCTGATGAGAAACCATATGAAGACAAAAATGGGACAAGAAGGGAAAGCCTATCGCAACCCTAGGATGGAATAACATATCATATCCTTAAATATATTTCTTGTGAAGGAGGATTAAACATAGTCTACACTTATCAATTTAGGTTCCTTTAAAACTCAAATTCCAAGTTGACCTAGCTATGCATGAGAAGCTTAGTATCCCACATTTTCTCCAATACATGAAAGAGATGACCACAAAAGTGGAGGGAAAATAAAATTTCTTGGCTCAGCATGGCCTCATCAAGTTGATAGTCATGGATGTCTTATAACATTTGCAAAACCCTATTCCCTCGACGGAATTTGTTGACATGGACAGATATGACTTCTTAGATGCCCAAGTTGAATTAGTAGAACAAGAGGTAGATTCAGGTGAGATAGAATTATCAGAGCCCCAGAAAAATCTAGCTAAGGCCGAACTAGCTAAGTTAGAATTGGAAAAGACAGAGTTGACAGCCCCAAAGATAAAGTTTCAAAGAAAGATAACAGAGCCTCGAGATGAATTAGTAAAACCTTAGCAAGAAATTGAGAAACTAAAGAGGCCAACTAAAAAGAGGAACAAAGGGGCAATAGAAAGCCATGTAGCATAGAAAGGAGAGGAAGAGCTTTTGGAAGAGGAAGCCTAAAGAAATTGTTGTTACATTGGTAGCACTAAGCACTTCAACATAACCCAAGGAAAGTAAGCCTACTCAACCACATACTTACTTCAAAAGAAGAAAAATCACCATAGTGTGGTATACTGGAAAACCAAAGCCTCCATCTCCCACTCCCATAACCATTGAAGAAAACATTAGCCCTTCAAAAGAAGAGCCTCAAAATGTAGAAGGGAAGAAACTATTGACACCAGTGGTACAAATAGTCGTAACACCAAAACCTATTGAGGAAATGAAGTTGAAAATACAAACAAAAGGACCAAGTGCTCAATAATAGGAGCAGCCTGCAGAGTTATAGGAACAAATTCCATACCCACGGGAACAAATAGCAAAGTTATAGGAGGCTAAAAGAACTGCAAATAAACCAACTCCAAGATGATCTACTATATTTTATTCTTGAAATGAGGTATGAAAAATGCTCCATGTCCACTTGGCACCATAGTTATTCCTTGAGGTTGAGCAAGAGAAGGTTGATACTCACAGATGGAAGAAAATTACACAATCCAAGGGAGTTGATGATAATGGGAAAATGGAAGATGAAATGAATAAGATGAAGCAAATAGAATGGATCACTTGGAAAGAGAAAATAAATAGCTAAAGGCCCAATTTCAGCAAACACAAAGACTAATGCAGGAGAAGGAAAACCAAGTTACAACCCTATAAAGAAATGTTTGCACCATGGCACACCTTTTTTTGGAAGCAGTGAATTGTAGGATACCCTAAAAAACCTACTGCTTGTTATTGAAGGAGAAGTGGTGTCAATTTCAAATAAAAATGTTTGCACAAAGAGGATCCCTTCCTCTACAAGATGTTAAGGAATTCTTTGACTTTTGCATTTAGTGTAGTATAGAAGATAAGGTTGAGGTTGTTGAGTTTTACATTCATAACCTTGTGCTTCCATATATGACCATATGGGACCCAAATCCATATTTGGGTGATGCATAGCTAATGGCCTTAGAATCCTAGTCAAGGCATGAATAAGTTATGGCTAAAGAAGTGAAAAGGATAATGGAGGCAAATCAAAATAAACCACTTTAGATTATCCCTAAACACCCCAATCCATTTATTCTCACTTCCACCCATCCACTCCTACTAGAGAATCCGTTGACAAGTTGGAATGTAGACATCAACTAGGGGGACTCCCTGGTGTGAAGTCTCAATTAGACCTCACACCATTTGGGATAGGAGCCCCATTCGGTAAGTATGCCTGACAGCCATCATGTTGGTTTCGCTCTTGAATGCAAATGAGGAGATGTAAGGATGAGGGTAAGAATGAAATTCCCAAATAATAGGGATGATATCAGCTCAATATTGACATTTTGTAGGGAAGGATAAAAAATGTAACAACAAAACAATAAGAAGAAGCATACCGCAAACTAGTTAGTCAGGCTAAATCATCTTAGACATACATGAATAGGAACATGCCATAGGTTAATTACTTAGTTCACAATAAGTTACCAACATGGCATGGAATAAGAAAGCAAGGACTCAAATCAAACATGTAAGCAATAAGCCAAGAATTAGTTCATTAAAATATCACCACATGAAAGCACACATACAAACACAGTGGGATAGCCAATACAACCACCATAAAGATGCATGGGAATCAATGCCAAAAGTGAAGAACTTCTTATTATCAATGTTGCAAATTCAAGTACATACCTACAAACCATCAAAGCCTAACAGTGGAACATGGGTTTCTCATACCATTTCCCAAAGAAAAACCCTAGCCTCACCACAACTCACCTTACTAGTTTCCAAGAGTTGAGTACCTCTAGCTTCTTTAGCACAAATCAACTATCTAATGTTATTCCTAGCTAAAGTGTTGAAGTCCCTTACAAATGAGGCATGATGCATATTTATAAAAATGAGGCGATTTTTCACCTACTGTGACCTTTTTCCTACCCTCATGACTCTTGGCCTTCCTCATAATTGTCTAATGTCTAATGACTATTACATGCTCAATCAATCTCTACAAAGTTCTCAGTATTGGGATGAGAAATATTTACATTATGACAGAAGAGAATTTATGAGAAGAATAAAGATGTTCTCTGAAACCCTAGATTGCTTGATGCAAATGTTGTTGCAAATTCAGTGAGGCTTGCATGAGGTGATGAATAGAGTTGTGATATTCATTTGTTGCATTACTTGCACATTTTCTTGCTATTGTACTTGTTGTCAAATAGATTGGTTTTAAGACCAATATCAATATTCCCCAACTTGGTTAAAACAGTGCCTTGGTCAAACCCTGGGTGACCTTGGTGTTGTTTAGACTACCAATTAATCGTTGTCGATGAAGATATAGGTGCAGTGAATTTCCCCACATCTACAATATTAAAAATGTGTAGCAAATGATTAGGGAACCATATTAAAACATTTCATTAGAACAAGAAAGGATCATTTAGAAGAAGTATCTCTCTATTTGTTGTGAATACGTATGCCCAATATCAACAATGAGGGATTGGGAGGAATTGATACCCTTGAAATGTTGGTTTCATTAAAACTAACACATCATGTTGATTTCAGCCTTGGCTTGTATTTCCAAGTAGTATTTGTTGGTTTTAAAGCTTAGTTACACGCTTTGCTTCTACTCCAATTTTATTTTAAATTTGGGTTGATTCTTAAGTAGTAAGAGGCATTGGTTTTCCATTCATAGGCGAATAGACAGTTACACCCTCTTCCATGATATCGATCAAGTGCAATATGGATACCATTTAAAAAACCACTAGAATTTATAAGGCCTTTGGCCAACTCAAATTAAAGGAGAACTAGCTCAGAGTTCTGAAAGGTGTGTTTCCAATGTAAAGCATTCTCCTCCAATTGGTATTTTTCAAGTCCCTTTATTGCATTTGATAAAGGAAGGTCACACTATTGATTATGGTTGGAAATCAACCAAGTATGTGAAACATCTCTATTGTGAGGAATCCCAGTTTGATTTAAGGTCACCACATGAGTAACTTAAACATAAATGAGCTACAGAAATATCCTTCTAAAATGTCCTTTTGTGGAGTCCTTTTACTACTGCAAATAATCTTAGAATGCTTTCTACGATTATTTGTTTTCCCTTTTACCCAATCTACAAGAATTAAATTTCGACCTTTCCCGAGGCTGCCATAATTATTACAATGTTACATCCTTGGAAACATTTCCCATGGTTTGTTGATTATTGGAGTGACATTATAGGGCAGAAGCCTTATCAATTACTGTAAGGTCACACCAATCCATGTGAACTTTTTAATCACACCATCTAAAATGCGCCCTCCACCATTAGAAATAGATCTTTGTTAACCACAAATCGTACTCTGCAAGCCGCACTTTGCAATGATAGTGTCAGTGATAACTGTAAGTGCAACCTATTATAGGAGTCTCCTTAAGTCGCATCGCTAGGCTTCAGGGTTAGTAATGGTTGTGAAAGCGATCTACGACCTCAACGTTGTCGCATCTCACGGTTACAATGCAAGTCACCCAAAAACAAATGATACTGTTCTAGGGATGAGGGCATCGTCAAGTTCTAGTAATGTTGAGATTCCTGGTGAAAAACCTTTGTAAGGAGCAGACCTGAAGCACTGCATTGATGTTAAAATTTCTATTTTTTGCTGACAAATTCTCTCAAGTTAACAGATTTCATTTCCTCCAGTAATCCTTTTCGTTGCTCTTCATTTATATGACTGTTGTGTTACGCTTGATGCCCAAGTATAGCCTTTCTGGTTAAATATCAAATGTGGGTGAGGGACACTTGGCACAATAATACTGACTGCATTAAAAATTTGAAGAACACCAATCCAATTTGCGCATTAATTCTATTGTTGCACACACATGGCTTCTTATGTTTCCCACGGCCTTTCTTGGTTTGTTGACCCTTTGAATGATCTTCCAACACCACTTTAGAATGTTCAAAAGGCTCAGCTTTAGCGACACCCCCATTCTGCCTTTCCAACGATTTTTAGTGTTTTTTGTGTGAGTAATTTTCCCTCAACACATTATGTTGTTTCTTATTTGCACAAAAATTTATTGATTTTCCACCGCTCACTATTTCATTACCAATGTAGTGCATTATTACCAACGGTCGACGCATTTCTTTAATGGTTCTGAATGCTCCTTTGGATGATTTTTCAACGCTGCTCTTGAGAGACATATAACGTTGCATGTGCATAAGTTTTCAATGATACTCTTGAAATATTTCAACAACAGCACCTCGGTCACTGATATTTAATACTTCTTAATGCAATCTCCATTTTCCTTATGCACATTGTATTATCCATCAAATATATCCTTTATTTCCTTGCCCAACAAACTATGACTATGCTTTCAACGCACTAGAAATACATTGAAAGCTGTATCTTTAAAACTTTAGCTCTCCTTTAAAATTTTATTTTCAATAAAATAATACCATTCTTTGGAGGAAACAACATGGAAATTGTATCTTTAAAACTTTAGCTCTCTTTTAAAATTTTATTTTCAATAAAATAATACTATTCTTTGGAGGAAACAACATGAAAGTTGTATCTTTAAAACTTTAGCTCTCCTTTAAAATTTTATTTTCAATCAAATAATACCATTTTTGAGAGGAAACAACATGAAGCTCATCGGGTGTCACTCTAATGTATTATTTAATGTAAACTTTGCATCAATTTGTGTGTATCCATGCTATCTTCATTTATCTTCTTAAAAAGAAAATGAAACAATTTTATTAAGTTAATTTACAATAATGATACTTTTTATGTGCAAGCATAGGAGAAAATAAATAATGAAGATAATTTACTTAAGGAATATATATGAAATAGCATCAAAATTAAGATACTAGAAATTGTAATGGTTGAAGAAGACATACTTGGGAACCTCTTCAAAATTCAGGCATCTTAATGGACCCATTAATTGTAGGTAACTTTGATATATTATGTGATGCCCAAGGTGATGATGCAATTGTGGTGAAAGTACCCTGAAGTATTTGTGAAAATGCATTCTAGAGGGTATGGGCTAAGGTACAACATGACTAAGGTGCTCATCATGATAATCTATGGTTTCATAGGTGCAAAGGCAAAGTGACAGTTTCATAACGAATGAATTGCTAGCCATTGCCACAAGCTACCTTCACTGCATCGTAAATCACATTATATGAAGATAAGGTTTATGGGTGTGTAAGGTTTAAAGTACATTATTAGAGCAGCAACCCCTTAAACCCTAATACATAAATAAGATCAATATCCAATATGAAACATAAGGAATAAATGCAATATGCATCGTGTGAGAAGGTGCACCAATAGGGTTTGATAGTAATTGGGTCATGGAGAGATTGACCAATTCAAAACATGATAATAACCCTTATGAACTTAAGCAAGCATGGGAGGACCTTAAATGTTTGGATATGCCCAAAAAATTTGGTTGGTATTGTAGCGGCTACAACAATTGGCAAACCACTGCTAGAATCCATCATCTCTAGCGATGTCCTTGTAACATATTGAGTCTTGTAAACGATGCAAGGAAGTATTGAATAGACATTATAGGTACTCCTTGATATGTCTAACCATTTATAGATATGTCCTTCCCCTATCTCCTAGCTACTTCTTGTTAGTCTTTAAACACCACATCAGAAGCTCACACATGTCAGTATTTGACGATGTTGTAGAGAACATGATAGAGGTTTTATTGTATTCATTGATTTAAAGTGAGTTTCTGGTGTTTCTCCAATACCTGCAAGCCTATTTAGTACCCCGGCAGAGTCACTAAGGAGATCACAAACATCGCTTCGCTACCAATGGGATTGTTCATTACCCCGGCGAAGTTGCTTGCATCACCTCTCTACACAGGAATCTTATCTTTTCCTTTACCCTTTATTTAATTAGTTTTCTTTTGCATGCACATTGGCATAATTTATTAAGTTTCTCATTGCGCCAAGGAAAAAGAGGGATCCCATCTCATTTTATAGGAAAGAGAGGTTGTTTCTTGCTTGACAGAAATAAAGAGATTTTCTTACTTAGGTTTTCCTTCATGTCATGCTCCTACATCTTGTTTACAACTGACATATGAACATTGTAAGCATACCATTGAAATTCGGGACCATACCAGGAACAGGATTCAAGTTACAGATATAGATCATTCGAACTGAATAGGATGAGCACCTATTTGTATTTTCCTTGGTGATGATTCAGACTCATAGGACATATGTTTTGGTACATGGTTTTAATAATTAGATCTATGAGAAGCAAACTCTTGTTGCATCCACCACAACCACACTCAGCCATGTGAATTAGGGGCTTAACATTAGGATTAAAATGACCAAATAAGTTCTTCTAGGGTTTCAACAAGTGCAAAGAGGCATAAGGAAAAATTCTTCAAGACATCAAATGCTTCAAAGAACATGCAATGAACAAGGATTAGATGAAAATATGGAATCTCATCGTGGCATACAAGGTTAGCATGGAGCATGCCTATAACAAGGCTTATGAAAGCTCATATAATGTCATGCAGCATAGAGAACAAATGCAATGTTAGGTAAGCAAGGAGTGAATATGATGCAAGGAGGAGATAGTGTTATGTGCCAAATGGATGCATGATGTAATGTAGTGGACTAAACTACATGCAATACAATAATGCAAGAAAAATAAGCCATGCAATGCTTATGTAGACAATTTGTAATGGAATGCAAAATATGAATGCATGCTAAATGCATAATGTTATGCAATTAACTAACTACCTACGATAAGGAATGTTGAAAATGCAACAAGAAAATCCTAATTTAATTTCTCCTTGAATTAAATTAGGAATTACATTGTAATTCCACATCTCATGACAACTTGTAATAGTTAACTAAGTTAATTTGACTTAGTTAGCTCAGTTAAATTCGATTTGGGGGTCTAACTAGAGTCATGTAAAGTGTCTCCTACAATTAGGAGCACTAGTTGAGTTTATTTTGAGTTGTAATTATTTAATTCAGTCCAATTGAGTTAAAGTCAGTTAAACTAGTTCCAACTAATGGAGGAATTGGTGGGAGATTAGAAACAATGGGGTGTAACTAGCAGTAGTGGCATGTAACCAGTACCAGTGGGGTGTAACTTACTATAGTGGGGTGTAACCTACGGTAGTGGGTTGTAACCTATAGTAGTGGGGTGTAAGCTGCAGTAGTTGGGTGTAACCTGCAGTGATCAGTAAACTGAAGATTCACTCATAATTAACTCATACATGTCACATCAGAGAAAGACCCAGTTGAAATTAGAGTTCAGGGACAGTGTACTATCAGTTGTATAATCATATGAATTGTACAGATGGTGCATGAAATCATAGGAAGGCATATGAGGATTTCGCAATTCATAATTGTGGGATTTCCCAATTAAATATGGACTCCCAAGGGAACAATGCAAGGAAATAAGAGTTTGGCAGGCAGCATAATTTGCTAAGTATTGGCTTGAGTTTGTGCGGGAAGTAGTGAGATAGATAGAGATAGTGCAAAGGTTTCTCAGGCTTGAGAAAAGTGTTGTCATCTTCTCATATTTTCTAATTAATGAAATATATAGATAACTGGGGTTTTTAGTTGTGGATTTCCCTAGAAAATCAGTGTGTTATGTGTGATTGAATTATTTCTCTTATATGCTTCGTGATTTCATCGATCGTTTATTGTTTCCACTCATGAGTAGAGTAGATACAAGTCAATTGTTTTATCATATTACAATCTACAGTTTGAATCTACAAGGAATTGGTATGAGAGTTGAAATCACTATAGAAGACAAGAATACAAGTTTTTCTTTTGCAAGAGAAATAGAATTTGTAGTATCATACTTTAGAGCAGTAGGATGTCGTTCTATAGATTGAGACTCAAATATGCCCTTGAGGTTAGTTCGAACTATATTTCTTGTAGGGATAGGATGGAGGCAGTGTTGGAAGACAACAGGCTTAAGCAATTCATAGAAAAAAATATTTCTAATCCAGTTAATGCTGAGGTTTCGGCAGAGTGGAGAAAGTGTGTGGAAAAGGCGAGAAAGAGTTCGAGATCATATTGTCTCAAACCTCCATGGTAAGGAAACTCCATTTGAAATGTGGAAGGCCTTGACAGACTTGTTTCAAAATAGCAATGACCTTTAGAAGCTGGCACTGAAGGAAAAGCTCAGAAATATCAAGATGGAGAAGGGTGACTCAATACTAAAGTACTTAACCAAGTTCACCCAATGTCGGGATGAGCTTGGAAGTGTCAGTGTTACATTTGTTAAAGATGGTATGGTGAGACTAGCAGTTCTAGGCCTTCCCAAGAGTTGGCACAGTTACCAGGACTCATTTAATGGGAGGGAGAAGCTACCAAAGTGGGAACGGTTGTGGTCCGAGTTGGTAAAGAAGAGATTCAGTGGAGCACTAGAGATCGATCCTCATCCAAGCAAAATGATGAGGAGAATTGTGCCTTACCTGGAAAAGTGAAGAAAGGGAAGGGGAAGTCATCCCATTCCAAATCAGATTCTAGTAAGGGCAGAAAGAAGAAGGACTTCTCAAAGATTAAATGTTTTCACTGTCACAAGATGGGACACTATGCCACAAAGTGTCTACATAAGAAGGCTGGTAACAAGCCCTCAGGAGAAGTGGCAGGTGAATCTCTTGCTTCACAATTCGAGCTGGATTTCACCCTCATCGCTTGCATGGTGACATTGGTGATGGGTAGTGTGTGGTACCTGGATAGTGGAACCTCATTCCATATGAACGACAACAAAGAGTTCTTCAGTGACTTGGAGGAGAAGGACCTCCAAATCCACATTGAGATGGGAGATGATGGGAGGTATGGCACAACCAGCATCAGTACTATTACCTTTCAGAGGGAGATTGTTTCTCCTCTCACATTAAAAGATGTCATGTATGTTCCAATTTTGAAGAAGAATTTGGTTCCAATTTCCCTATTGGAGGATCATCGCTATGATGTGATATCTAGCAAGGGAAAGGCTTTCCTTCATCACATAACCTCAGGACAGGTGAAGCAGATCAGTGTTTAGGTGAATAACCTCTACAAATTGGATGTAGAAGACTGTGTTTCTTTGAGCACAAAAGCAGAGAAGGTACAGAGCCGAGACATCAGTGAGTTGTGGCATAGAAGATTGGTTCACTTGCACCACATAGATTTGAAGATCATGTAGCAAATTTCTACAAGACTTCCCAAGGGTACACTAGAGAAGAGAGACACATGAAAATGGTGTACATTAGGGAAGTACACCAAATCTTCCTTTCATGATAAAGACAATCAAGCACAAGAGATCCTTGATAGAGTTCACTCAGATGTGTGTAGAGCGTTCTCGGCATCCTCCACGGCAAAGCATAGGTATTATGTAATATTTGTTGATGATTTTTCTTATAAGTGTTGGATTTTCTTCATGCAGAAGAAAGATCATATGTTCTCTAAATTTTTTGAATTTAAATCTTGTCGAGAAAAATACTAGCAGGAAAGTTAAAGATCTCAGAAGCGATAACGGTGGAGAATATGTGTCAAATGAATTCAAGAATGTTTGTGCATCAGAAGGTGTTAGATGAGAGGTAATAGCACCTCATAACCCACAACAGAATGGGGTGGCTAAAATGAAGAACATAATTATTGTGGGAGCTTCACGAGTGATGTTACATGATCAGGGCCTACTGTTGCACTTGTGGGTTGAAGCATGCAACATGATTGTTTATTTGCAGAACATAAGTCTTCATCAAACTCTTGGGATGAGTACACCAGAAGAAGCTTTTTCAGGTAACAAACTAGATGTGGCACACTTTAGGATCTTTGGTTCATTATTCTATTGTCATGTTACCAAGGATGCATGAAAAAATCTATAGCAAATAGTTGAGTTGGGCATATTTGTGGGGTACACTGATACACCTCACAGCTATCAGGTATACCTACCATCCAATAGGATGACAGTGGTTCATAGGGATTTGAATTTCGATGAAGGGAATTCCATGAGATGTTCCCTTGAGAGGGAGTTTCAGTTACATGCAGATGAGGAGCTTTTAGCTCCAAATGAGGAACCTCAGGATGATGTGGAGTAGCCACATGCATAGGAGCAAAGAGTGGAAGCACCCACTCATACATATACTTCCAGAGATGTAAGAAAGCGTGTTAGAGAGGCCTACAGATTGATGCATGATGCTAGAGAGAATATGGGAGCACCCACATCACAACGCAGGCAAAGGAGGTCACTAGATCGATATATTGGCTACAAGGTCTGATGACCGAGAGTATAGAGGTTGAGACATCCTCATTCAAGGGAGTAGTGCAACCCAGTATGGGTTGATGCCATGGTTGAGGAGTATGACTCCATTATCATAAACTGTGTTTGGTAAGTGGCCCCAAGAACAACAGACAAGTCAATGGTGAGTTCCAGATGGATTTACAAGGTAAAGATAGAAACATATGGGAGTGTGAAGAAACACAAGGCCAGATTTGTGGCTAGAGGATTCTCTCAAGTGGAGGGAATTGATTACGATGATACATTTGCTCCAGTAGTAAGGTACTCTTCAATCAGATCTATTCTATCATTGTCAGTGTAGATGGGATGGAAGATACATTAGATGGATGTGAAGGTAGCATTCCTCAATGGTATGATTGAGAAAGAGGTGTATGTGGAGCAACCAAAAGGATTTGAGACCTTTAATAGAGTCGCATGTGTGTAGATTCAATCGAGCGTTTTATGGACTAAAACAATCACCCCGTGCTTGGTACACCAAAATTTATAGTTATTTCATGAGGTTGGGCTTAACCAAAAGTGAAGCAGGTGCGAACCCTTACCATATCGTGATTGAAGGTAAAATTTTTATTATAGTATTATATGTCGATGATTTGATTCTAACAGGTGATGAGAAGCTGATAAAATCTTGCAAGATAATTCAAGATGAGGAACATAGGGCTCATGCATTACTTTCTTGGTATGGAATTATGGTAAAGAGATGGGGAACTATTTGTCTCTCAGGGAAAGTATGCTAGCAAGATACTTAATAAGTTCCACATGGAGAGCAGCAAACCCATGGAGACTCCTCTAGAAGGTGTTTGGAGGAAGGAAGATGCTACTTCAAGTGAAGCAGTGGAGGCTACTATTTATAGACAGTTTATGGGTTCATTTATGTATTTGGTGAACACACAATCAAACATGTGTTTTACAGTTAACCAGCTTTGTCAAGCCATGGTTAAGCCAACCAAACTTTATTGTAAGACAACTAAACATGATTTGAGATACCTCAGAGGCACCACTTAGTTTCGTTCTTGGTATAGACGGACAGAGGGAGTGAAGCTTCAAGGCTTCACAGATACAGATTGGGTAGGGAGTCCATCTGACAGGAAGAGCACATCAAGGAGAATATTCAGTATTGGGTCAGCAACAGTTTCTTGGCATATCAAGAAGAAGATATCAGTTGCACTTAGTTCAGCAGAAGCAGAGTACATGGTTGTTAGTCAAGCATATTGTGAGTCCATCTAGATGAGGAAGATCCTTGTTGGGTTATTTGGTTAGTATATGGATCCTACAGTCATTTACTATGATAATCAGAGTTGTATCAAACTCTCTGAGAATCCATTTTTTCATGATTGGTCCAAGCATATCGACATCTAGTATCACCATTTATGAGATTGTATGCAGCGGAGAATCATGTTGTTGGAGTACATTCATACAAAGGAGAAGGATGCAGATATTTTGACAAAGGCATTGTCAAGAAGCAAATTTGAGTTTCACAGAGGCAAGATCGAGGTAGCAAATAATACTTTTCTTGTTGAGAGGGAGTGTTGAAAATGCAACAAGAAAATCCTAATTTAATTTTTCCTTGAATTAAATTAGGAATTAAATTGTAATTCCACATCTCATGACAACTTGTAATAGTTAAGTAAGTTAATTTGACTTAGTTAGCTCCGTTAAATTCGAATTGGGAGTCTAACTAGAGTCATGTAAAGTGTCTCCTACAATTAGGAGCACTAGTTGAGTGTATTTTGACTTGTAATTATTTAATTCAGTCCAACTGAGTTAAAATCATATAAAGTAGTTCCAACTAATGAAGGAAATAGTGGGAGATCATAAATAGTGAGGTGTAACTAGCAGCATTAGGGTGTAACCAGCAATAGTGGGGTGTAACTTACTGTAGTGGGGTGTAACTTACTATAATAGGGTGTAAGCTATGATAGTGGGGTGTAACTTGCAATACTGGGGTGTAACGTGCAATGATCAATAAACTAAAGATTAACTCATAATTAACGCATGCATGTCAAATCAAAGAAAGACCAAGTTGATATTGGAGTTTAGGGATAGTGTACTGTCAGTTGTATAGTCATTTGAATTGTACAGGTGGTGCATGCAATCATATGAAGGCCTATGAGGATTGCGCAATTCATAATTGTGGGATTTCCCAATTAAATATGGACTAATTCCCAAGGGAACAACGCGAAGAAATAGGAGCTTGGAAAGTAGTAGAATTGGCTAAGTATTGGCTTGAGCTTGTCTGGGAAGGAGTGAGATAGATAGAGATAGTGCATAGGTTGCTCGAGTTTGAGAAAAGAATTGTAATATTCTCATATTTTCTTATTAATGCAATATATAGACAACAAGGGTTTTTAGATGTGGCTTTCCCCTAAAAATCATTTTGTTTGTTGTGATTGAATTCTTTCTATATGCTCGTGATTTCATCGATCATTTATTGTTTCCTCTTATGAGTAGAGTAGATTCAAGTCAATTGTTTTAGAATATCACAAATTGCAGTTTCAATCTACAAGGAAAGCATGGAAAAATCATATTTAAACCTTAACTAGTGTAAACTCAAAAGCTTAAAAATCAAATCCTAATAAGAAAAACATAATTGGAAAACTCTAGCAAGTAAACCCTAAACAAGTCTAAACCTAAAACCCTAATTTAACCAAAGAGGAGATTGGTTCATGTGAAATCAAACTTCCAATGTAGCAATAGCAGTAATCCCCGACTTGCAAGAACAGAGGTGTCAATAATTAGAGCCAATATAAATAATTGTGTAAAACTAAAAATGCTTACATGCAAAACATGCACAAGAGAGAAAAAAGCATGCCTGTTGAAAATAAATTGTGCCAAAAAAGAATGTTCTAGCCAAGCTACCACTCTATCCTGGTAAACAAAAAGATAAACTTGGAAACCCTGATCATTTCTCCACGACATGCATTCATTTGTTCTTAACCCTAAATCTAGAAAAAGAGAGATGTGAGGTTGTGTGCTTGCATAGGAATTCATTAGGTAAGACTCTTCAAGCCAATAAAAAATATTATCATGATAGTCAAGGTGACAAACTTGAAAACCTTGAAAATATCCCAAAAATGAGCATCCATTAGAAACCCTGATTTTGGAACCCCTAATTTGAGCTTGTTCATGGATTTGGTCAAGGATGTGAGGACCTGACATAACCATCAGTGAGAGCCAAAGTGCCTTACTGTCCTAACAAACCTCTGAACCTTTAAATGGTAGATCATCGAAAATAGGTGGTTTCATAAGATCAATAGATGAATGCATATGGTCATCATCAGTTGTGTCATCAACATCATTGTTGGATATATCACTGGTTTAATCATATGTTTAAATTTTGACAGACTGGAAATTCAAAAGATTAGATTCTTCTAACTTCCAAGATGAAAATGAATCAACAGGATTAGTCTCAAGAAAGAGATGAGTCATGTGATTTGTTCCCTCACATACATTGAACTATAAGACAACACCATCTTGTACCTGATCACAATCTGCTCTAGCTCCGCGAAGATCAGAAGGATTTGAGACAATGGTCGATGTACTCTTTTTAGTAAACAAGTCAAGGTACAAGGAGTGATGCATAGCAGATGATACAACTTTCGAAGAAATATCACTCTGATCAGAAACCATGAAAAATGAGCTTTCATCTAGCAAAGTGGTGATAACAGAAGAAGCATCTCAGGAAACCCTAATCTGACAAATTTCAGGGACCTCATCATCATTGTGAGAACGTAACATAACCATCAGCAAAATATGAAGTGCCTTAACTTCCTGACAAGTCCCTGAACCTTCAAAAGGTTGATCATCAAATTTCGGTGGCTTAGTGAGATCAACAAGTGAACATCAGAAAATATCATCAAAGGAATTAGTGAATATGTTGTCAATAAGATGACGATCGTTAAAGCCACTAATTTGATCATATTGGGTATCTGACACATGAGACTCTTGAAGGATTAAGGACTAAGAAGAATTGATCAAAGGACTTTCTTTAACTTTTTGAATTGTATAATACTCCTCTTCACCTACAGTGAACACTGCGGATCCAACTAAATTTGATGTGTTACACTAAAATTTGTCACCATGACTATTTGCAGTCAGTATGGCTCCATCAATAACCATACTGTCCTCCTTGGCAAGTCTTATACCTCTGCTCCTCATGTCAAACTCCAAAAAAGAGAGAAAGCCTTTAAAAACTCAATATAACTCTGGTTCCGCACTTTCTCTTACTCTTACCTGCGGGCACGCACCTCAAGTACATAATACCTGCGTACTTGTACGCTCTGTCTGTAAAGGGGTGGGTGCGTACCCCTGTAAAAGTCAAAAGGCGCAAGTTTTACTTCAAAAAACTTACTTGCGGTCGATTCTAGAGCATTCTAGAAGATGGTTTGACGTGGATTGAGCGCCTCCAGATGGTTCATGCATCCCAATGAAAGAGGAACTTATCCCATGAAGAGGGGAGCTATCCCTTTGAAAGAGGGGCTTATCCCATTGATGGTGGACCTATTTAACTTCCTCCAAAGCATTATAAATTCAGGCATTGGGCCAGAGGCAATAGAGGTTGAAAGCTGAACATTCCTAAGGGTAGATGCTACTGAAATTAGGACTCCCTTATAGAGCTTGAGAGGAGAGATCACATTCATTTCTTAGCTTCATTTGGAAGTGGGTGAGCTGATCAAAGTAGAGGAGAACTCTTGCTGGACCCTGGGAGGGGCCTGCACAACACCAAGGCATTGGTTGTAAGGTTTCTTTTGTTTCTAATTAATACAATTAAGTTCATTTTTCTCAGCAAGTTGTTATATATAATTTGTTTCATAAACTCCTTGGTCTTTATGATGAATATGTTTTATTATATGAGTTATTCAGGTGCTATGTAATCATTTGCTTGTCTGTGTATGCAGGCTTCAAGGAGAGGAGCTCATCTGGATCGAAGAGACTTGGCCGCTACAAACAGCGTTGGAATAAAGGTAAGCCTTAAACACCTGGTTGCTTTTATTTTAAATGCATATTTAGGGAAAGATAGTGCTTGATTGTTTTGTTTGTCACTAGAAAAGCCTTAGTTTCTAGGGAGGTCGGTTTTGTCCGCAAAATTGACTCTTTCCGCATGACAAAATGGCGACTCCGCTGGGGATGGCGACTCATTTGGAAGTGGGTGAGCTGATCAAAGTAGAGGAGAACTCTTGCTGGACCCTGGGAGGGACCTGCACAACACCAAGGCATTGGTTGTAAGGTTTCTTTTGTTTCCAATTAATACAATTAAGTTCATTTTTCTCAACAAGTTGTTATATATAATTTGTTTCATAAACTCCTTGGTCTTTATGATGAATATGTTTTATTATATGAGTTATTCAGGTGCTATGTAATCGTTTGCTTGTTTGTGTATGCAGGCTTCAAGGAGAGGAGCTCATCTGGATCGAAGAGACTTGGCCGCTACAAACAGCGTTGGACTAAAGGTAAGCCTTAAACACCTGGTTTCTTTTATTTTAAATGCATATTTAGGGAAAGATAGTGCTTGATTGTTTTGTTTGTCACTAGAAAAGCCTTAGTTTCTAGGGAGGTCGGTTTTGTCCGCAAAATTGACTCTTTCCGCATGACAAAATGGCAACCATACTGGGGAGCTTGATTGTTTTCCTTGTCTATACTTTGACCTGAGAAACTGTATTTTCTGTTTCTATTTTTGACTTGATGATTGTGGGATTGGGTGAATTTAGTTAATTTTGAGTTGGTTTTCATTTTTCATAGTTTTGGGAGAGGTACGCACCCTCTGAGTTAAGCACAGTGCGTACCTGTATGCACTTTTGCTTTGTGCACAGAGCGTGGACGCACTTGTGTAAACAGGTTGCCTGCGTACCCTGTCAAAAATTTGAAAATTTTTAAATTTTTCTCTTTTTTATCAGTTTAGAATTTATTTATAGGTTTTAGCCATTGCCCAGACCTGCTTGTTCCCTGTCAAAAACTTTCCTTGGTTAATTCCATTGGCATTCCTGTTTTAAGCTTTTATCAATTGGGTGTTTTGAGTCTCTTTTTTGAGAAATTCTTAGTTTGATTTCCTTTGGTCATTACTTGGAGATTTGTCTCAGTCTATTCACAATTTTGCATCTTTTTGCTCTTGTTTTTGCTATGAGTGTTAATCGCCTTTGAGTGTTTTTTATTTTTTGATCTTTGGAACTCTCACCCAATTTTCTCGACTTGCACTTGATTGGTTCCTAGATTACATTAGAATCGTCTTGTGTTTGAGAATTCTCTTGCATAGATCACATTTGCATAATTAGAATTCTCATTTTCAGAATATGAATGAAAAATGTGCATAGATTACATTTGCATACTTTTCAAGTGAATTGTGCATAGATTACAATTGCATAGTTTACATTCTGAAAAATCAATCGTAGATTTAGATCAGTTTTCTTTGATTTGAATTTACACAAAAATAAAAATAAAAAATAAAAAAAAAACTATTTTGGAATTGATTTGCATTAGTTTTTCTTGATGAAATTAGTGCATTAGAGAATTTGTTATATTTTCTCTTAGTGATCAATTTTTTGCATTGTTGGAAGTGAATGGAAACTCTCTCCTTACTTTAGTTAGGATTCATCGAATTGAAAAGATTACATTATCATATTCGATTGCATTCAGTTTTGAGTCGGGTCATAACACCATTGGTTTCGTATCCATTTACCCCTTTGAGTAATAACAGCCTAAATAACACAGCGCTTAATTAAAATTCATCTAGTAATTTTTACATTTCTAGGGCTCTGATACACCAACATAGCTTAGGTTAGTGTCTTGGAGTAGGAGAGTAATTAACTCTCCAAGACAGTAAAAACAAACAAGTAGCTGTATCTTGTGGTAGGAAGAAATCCAATTGTTGCATTTATGCTCTGGGAAAGCTCCTCTTAAAGGAGAAGCACGAGATCGTGTCCGAACCAGTGTGGGAATCAATCCTTCCTCATTGGAAATGACGCCAGATATTCACGTATTAAAAACGATAAACCTCGGATTAACCATTGTCGAGGAGCCTAGGGTCACTTGTTGGTAAACCTTGGATTATGTCAAGGAGCCTTCAAGGGGATTGAGCTTGCTACTCTGCCCTTGCGTGCGTATCGGATCGTAGACTGTTCCCCCAGGTATATTTGTTTCAGTTGGTAACCTTAGTGGCCATATTCTTTAGGATTCTTCCTAAGGTGACAGTGGTGGGAAGATCCCACTGTACCTAGAGCAGACGTCGGCTAGACTCACTTGGATTTTCTGGGGGGTTCTCTTCACTCGAGACGGTTTAGTGGAGGAACTTGTGCCAGTCTATTCATTAAGCAGGTTGTCGGGGTAACTGTTCCAACCGCCATTTCTGTATTGGATTCTGCGACGTTGGATTTCATCACCAACTAGTGTTTTCAGTATGGAAAGTTACTGTTTGTGTGTGGTTTGACTCCTAGATTTGATAGCGCGTGTTAACTTGTTGGTTTTTACTTTCAGAGACCATAGGTGTGAATTGTGAATTTTAATTGTTAGGTGTGAATTTTGAATTGTTAATTTTAGTTTTAAATTGTTAATAAAATTCACTGAAGTTGAATATAATGGCAACTGTTACGGAATTTACCAACCTAGGAACCCCTCTTAACGAGGATCCTAGTACTTTTCCTTTCTTTGGAAATGTTGGTCCTCCTTATATGGCTACTTTGTCATTACCTGGATTTACAATAGGTTTACCGATATGGTTATTTTCAACTTCGTTGGCCCCAAATACTCCAATTGTTCCACCTCAACCGAATGCTTCACCTCAACAGAGTTCACCATCTCAACATCAGCAACCTTCTATTGGCCCTTTACCTTCTTCGCCTAATTTTTCTTCCTCCATTTCTTCCTCTTCGCTTGGTAAAATCCTCGATGCTAGTAACCAGGTGGCTAAGAAAAAGAAGAAAGGGAAGAAGAAGAAGAAGAAGCAAGATAAGAAAGAAGTCAACCAACCAACCACGACTGTAAGTGTTAGTTGTGTTGAGGAAAACTCCGACATGCATCGTAAACCCAAATACCCTTGCAGGCTTTGTAAGGGTGACCACTTCCTTGTCAATTGTCCTGGTATTCCAAAGGTCTTGGAAGTATGGTAAAAAAAAATCACATCAAATTTCCATTGATCCATCAACCAATGATAGTCAGGTTCCTAGGAAAAAGGGTAAAGTTAGGTTTCCTTGTAAGTTATGCAAAGGGATTCATCAAACTCACATTTGCCCTCACATGGATGAAGCCTCAAAATTGTTGGAAAACCTTACTGTTCCACAGCAAGAATTTTCAACTGGTTACCGTAAACTTTCTCCCAACCTACCGTCAACTGACGGAGTGATTGATCTAATTTCAAGTACAGTCAATCACACTCTTCCATTGGAGAGTGAAACTCATGTCACTCAGGTTGATGATCCATTAGTTGATCAAGTGGTCGATTCAATTTCACATTCGATCGATCCCACTTTCCCTTTAGAGAGTGAACTTCATACCACTCAGGTTCTTCTTGTTACATCAGATTCTTCTATGCCGGGGGGCATTTCACCTGTTCATACAGAACCCCCTCCAAGTACTGAGGTCTTTTCCTTTGATTGGAATAGACTGACAGAACCTCGTCTTCCTTCCTCCATCCCTTTCCAAATCATTGTCAAGGTTGGTGGTAGGGACATACGCCGCACACAGGTAGATGAAGGTGCTTCTGTTAGTATTTTATCCTCAACTGCTTGGAAAGCTTTGGGTTCCCCTTAGCTTGTGACTATTACGCAGAATCTGAAAGCTTTTAACAGAACCATTAGTGAACCTTTAGGGATCCTTCCTAAGTTTTCTATTACCTTGGAAGGTAAAACTGTCTGTATTGATCTTGTGGTAGTTCAAGGTCCTTTGGATTTCAATTTACTCCTTGGGCGAGACTATGTTTATGCAACGAAAGTTTTCGTATCAACACTCTTTCGCGTGATGTCTTTCCCTCACAATGGAAATATTGTGACTATAGACCAGCTTTCGTTCCCTAGTCTTGTTTCAACTACCAATAATATGACACCCCTAAATGTTCCTGATTCTAAAGTGGTCTCCACCCCACCACGGGTTAATTATGTGGCAACCGGTCCCATGATTTCAGTTACCGATGTAAGTGAGCCTCTCACTGTTTGCTCATCTTTCTTTGATTTAGATCCGGTAATTGACATGGAAAACTCTATGGGATTACTTGAACACAATGTTCTTATCCCTTTTGAGTCCCTTGACATGTGTTCCTTCCAAAGAACTATTCTTCCTTCTGATGAAGACCTCTTGGAAGCCATGATCAAGGTGTGTCCATTGACATGTCTTTCTTCCAGTTGGAAGCCATGATCAGTGAGTGTGAGGATAGTTTTTTCCTGTATCAACCTCGTTAAAAAATGAAACAGGCTAGTATGAGGATAGTTCTTTTCTTGTGTCAACCTCATTAAAAAATGAATCAGTTGGTATGAGGATAGTTCTTTTCTTGTGTCAACCTCCTTAAAAAAAGAAACAACTCCCTTTTCAAGTTAAATCTTGAAAGTAAACCTTCATTCCATCCACCTGTTTGAATGCAATGAAGCTTGGGGGGCATGTACCTCGCTTTGCATCATTATGCTGGGGGCATGTGAACTTCTGGAGCATAGTTCCTTGTCTTGTGTCAAGCTCTTTAAAAAATGAAACAAGGGTAGGTTATATAGGTAGATTGTAGAGAGTAGAAGCGAGGATAGTTTTGTTCCTGTGTCAACCTCGTTAAAAAATGAGTCAGGGTTTTAGAGGATAGTTCCTGTTACTGAGTCAACCTCATTAAAAAATGAATCAGGTAGATTGTAGGTTATATAGGTAGATTGTAGAGAGTAGACATGAGCATAGTTCCTTATCTTGTGTCAAGCTCGTTTAAAAAATGAAACAAGGGTTTTGAGGATAGTTCTTTTCCTGTGTCAACCTCACTAAAAAATGACACAACTCCCACGAGTCTTTCCAAGATTTCGAAAGTAAACCTTCATTTCATCCACCTAGTTGAATGAAATGAAGCTGGGGGGAATGCGCTCTAGCAGTTACGCTTAGGGGGCATCAAGCACAGTTTTCTCTCTGTTTCAAGCTTGTGTAAAAATGAAACTACTTTGAAGCATAGTTTTTCTCTGTTTCAAGCTTTTGTAAAAATGAAACCTATCTCGAGTCAATTTTAGTTATTTTCAAGACTCGTTAAACTCATGAAAATCCCGAGATTATTTTGCTATCTTTCATTCTCGTAAAACAAATGAAAATGTCGAGTTCTTTCCGTCTTTTCTTGCTCGTAAATTAAATTGAAAGTCGACCATATGAGTACATTTTTATCATTTTTTCGAACTCATTAAAACTTACGAAAAAATGAAAACCATGAGTACATTTTTATCATTTTTTCGAACTCGTTAAAACTTACGAAAAAGTGAAACATTTAGAGTCATCTTTAAGCCCTTTTCTGACTCCTAAAATATGAAAAGATTTCCGTGCGTTTCTTTTACACTCGTTAAAACGGAATTAAAAGACGGTCCACTTACAGCGCTTTTCCGACCGTAAAAACATGAAAAGATTGCCGGATTTTTGTCGTTTCGAATTCGATATTGGAAATAAAACGACATGTCCTTGATCGCTTTCTACTTTTCAGATCAGAGACACTAATCATGAAAGTACTCCTTGGTCGTAAAGATCAAGCGGTTCTCTCAAGTATTATTTTATACTTTTTCGGGCTTGGGAGACACAAATTTACGAAAAAGGTCAACCCTGGAGTCTTCTTAAGTTTTTTAGACTCTCTAAAATTGAAAAATGTCGAGTTTCTCCTATACTGGACTCGTTAAAATTTCACAGTAAAGGACCTGTTCGATTACAAACAGGAACGGACCACTCCTTCTTAGGGTTCGAATCTAAACTAAGTTGGACTCATCCGAAGGATGAGCTTATAATCAAGTTATCCTCCTCAAGCTTGTAAAAAATAAAGAGGTACTTGCCAGAAATGGTGGGGGAAAAGAGAGGAAAATGAGCCTATTTGTTATACTCTATCTCGGAAAAACCTTATCACCACTCTTGAACACGACACTTTTCATTCACCTGGGTTGGGAAATCCTTTGCCTAATAGTTGATCAAACCACATTGAAAGTCTTCAGTCGGTTTCCGGGTATTAACTTTGGGACAATTGTCACCAAACCATCTGTAGTGTCGTTATGTGTTCAAGAGGAGTCTTGCAAATAAACCATTCATCTGCAAAATATCTGTCATCCATCTTGACCATCCCTGAGTCAGTCCTTACAGCTACATTTCTTCAACTTGATCTATGATTTTTTGTTGTGGGCTCGCCTACGACAGATCGCTTTCTATCGACATCAGCACATTATCTAGAAAGATGATCTAGAAATCATCAGTACCTTGGGATCTGCATGCCTCAATGGCAGGTTTCTCGCCTTTGACGACAGGTTACATCAATGACCTTCGATCAAGGGATTCTGTGACATGTTCGACATCAACACATTCATTCACATCTCATGGATTGTACTGAGTACTTTGAGAGCCATTGACATCACTGGTGGTCTCTCTCACACTTGTTAACAGTTTACATCATTGACTGGTAATCAAGTGGTTTCTACCATGTTCGACATCAACTCATTTATTCGCATGGATAGAATCGTACTATTTTGGGAAGCAGAAATGAAGACCTTGGATCTAGTTTCCGCCATCCAGGCTGCGAGGAGTTTTGTATTCATTATACAGTAGACCAATTATAAACAGATGGCTCCATCCATACTGTGTCTACATGTGTCTATGATTATGATGTATTGCGAAATCATTCCTATATCAGAGCAGTAGTTAGTTTGTTAGTTAAGTGTTTGATCTGAGTGTGGGAATGCCTACCTCAGTGATGACATGATCTCATATATCTATTTTGTGTTGAATATTTTCAGGTTCCAACTGGGCTCTCCACAAGATAATCCTCGAAATGATAAAGTGCTTCACCCTTCCTAGATGATATAAAACCCTAATCTACTACAGACCTCGCACTTTAAGGGGCAATCTGTTACACTAAAATTTGTCACCATGACTATTTGCAGTCAGTATGGCTCCATCAATAACCATACTGTCCTCCTTGGCAAGTCTTATACCTCTGCTCCTCATGTCAAACTCCAAAAAAGAGAGAAATCCTTTAAAAACTCAATATAACTCTGGTTCCGCACTTTCTCTTACTCTTACCTGCGGGCACGCACCTCAAGTACATAATACCTGCGTACTTGTATGCTCTGTCTGTAAAGGGGTGGGTGCGTACCCCTATAAAAGTCAAAAGGCGCAAGTTTTACTTCAAAAAACTTACTTGTGGTCGATTCTAGAGCATTCTAGAAGATGGTTTGATGTGGATTGAGCGCCTCCAGATGGTTCATGCATCCCAATGAAAGAGGAACTTATCCCATGAAGAGGGGAGCTATCCCTTTGAAAGAGGGGCTTATCCCATTGATGGTGGACCTGTTTAACTTCCTCCAAAGCATTATAAATTCAGGCATTGGGCCAGAGGCAATAGAGGTTGAAAGCTGAACATTCCTAAGGGTAGATGCTGCTAAAATTAGGACTCCCTTATAGAGCTTGAGAGGAGAGATCACATTCCTTTCTTAGCTTCATTTGGAAGTGGGTGAGCTGATCAAAGTAGAGGAGAACTCTTGCTGGACCCTGGGAGGGACCTGCACAACACCAAGGCATTGGTTGTAAGGTTTCTTTTGTTTCCAATTAATACAATTAAGTTCATTTTTCTCAACAAGTTTTTATATATAATTTTTTTCATAAACTCCTTGGTCTTTATGATGAATATGTTTTATTATATGAGTTATTCAAGTGCTATGTAATCATTTGCTTGTTTGTGTATGTAGGCTTCAAGGAGAGGAGCTCATCTGGATTGAAGAGACTTGGCCACTACAAACAGCGTTGGACTAAAGGTAAGCCTTAAACACCTGGTTGCTTTTATTTTAAATGCATATTTAGGGAAAGATAGTGCTTGATTGTTTTGTTTGTCACTAGAAAAGCCTTAGTTTCTAGGGAGGTCGGTTTTGTCCGCAAAATTGACGCTTTCTGCATGACATGATGCAAAACTCAAATCTTGCACACTAATGTCACCTTCAGGAAGTAACATATTAGTAGGCATGTCATCCTCTATGGATTTGATAGGGAATTTAGTATTATCTGAGATAGGACTCGGGTCATTGAAAACAAGCGAAAGAGGGAGAATAATGTGAGGATATTTATGAATAGATTTAAGTGGATGCTTAATGGTCTCAAGTTGGATCTTATCAACAAGGGGAGATGTTGTACCAAGCTTATTTTCAATTTGTCCAATTTCACCAAGAAGTGAGACAACTTGGTTCATTTCCATTTAAACACTCTTCATCAACTAGATTGTTAACTAAAATAAATCATTAATAAATGAAGCTTAAGGAGGAAGAGGAATTTCACAGGCAGTAATTTCCTCTTCAGATACTTTAGACTTTTTCAGACACACAAAAGTTGGCAAGACAATATTAGGGTTAAGATATAACTAATTTACAGTTTACAGATTACCGAAATTATCACCAATATCAAGATTCATTTCAAATTGAACTTGTTGCAAAGAAAGACAAACCAATCGCCAGAATTTCTCACCTAAATATGTCCAATCCACATTTCATTCAGGAAATTAACAACAAAGATGAACAAACCTATCAGTAAAATCCCCTAATGATTCTTTGGGTTTCATTCTAAGTTTATTTATCCTTTTAAACATATATTGATAATCATACTTGTCAAAAGCTTGATGGAGCTCCTTGATGAGTTGCTCGAACGAATCGATAGGCATAGTTGGTAACGTGTGGCACCATTGCTTGACACGACCTTCAAGCGTGAGGGTGAATAGTCTAGAAATAACATATTTTCAATGTATTCCATTACAATGACATAAATGAATAACTTAACACATGTTCCCTATTATAGTTGTTTGCCCCTCGCCATTAAACGTAAACTGTGACAAGTGATAAATTGTTTTTGTAGGCACTGAAAGATTAATACTTTTAGAAAAACAATGCAAAATAGAGATTTGGGAAGGATCCATATCAATATATGGTATTAAAATAAAGGCTCCACAGGCTCAGCTTACCATCTAACCCTCCTTCTAGCACCAAAAATCTGCTAACAGGCTTAAATGTAGCACCAATAGCTAAGGGGTCTCCTCGATGTGAAGTCCCAATTAGACCTCACATTGTTTGGGATAGGATCCCCATCTGGTATGTAGGCCTTTTATCCATCATGTTTTTTTTGCTATTGGTTGTCAAATGAGGAGATGTGAGGATGAGGGAAAGAATGAAATGCTTAGAGAATAGGGATGAGATCAATTCAAGATTAACAACCTACAAGGAAGGATACAAGAATGTAACAACAAAACAATAAGAAGAGAAATTCCACAGACATGTTAGTGATATAAATCCATCTCAGATATACATGAACAAGAACATGCTAGAGGTTAATTGCAAATCAGTTCACAACAAGTTTCCAGCATGGAATGGAATAAGAAAGCAAGGAGTCAAATAAAAAATGCAATCCATAAGCCAATAATTGGTTCATTAAAGTATCACTACATGAAATCACACATACAAACACAATGGGAATACAGGATAGCCAATACAACCACCGTAAAGATGCATGGGAATCAATGCCAAAACTGAATAACTTCTTATTATCAATGTTGCAGATTCAAGTACATATCTTGAAAACCATCAAATCCCAGCCATGGAACATGGTTTGCTCATACCATTTCCCAAAGCAAAACCCTAGCCTCACCCCAAATCACCCACTAGTTTCCAATAGTTGTGTACCTCTAGCTTCTTAAGCACAAATCAACTATCTAATGCTAGTCCTAACTGAAGTGTTAAAGTCCCTTACAAATGAGGCATGATGGCATATTTATAGAAATGTGGTGACTGTTCACCTATCATGACCTTTTTCCTAACCTAGTGACTCTTCACCTTCCTCGTGACTGTCTAATGTGTAATGGTTGTTACATGCTCAATCAGTCTCTACATATTTATCACTATTAGGATGAGAAATATTTACATTATGATGGAAGAGAAGTTATGAGAAGAATAAACATGGCCCTATGAAACCCTAGAGTGCTTGCTTCCAATGTTGTTTCAAATTTAGGGAGGCTTGCATGAGTTAAAGAACATAGTTGTGATATTCATTTGTTGCATTGAACACACACTTTCTTGCTACTATAATTGTCATCAAATAGATTGGTTTTAATACCAATATCAACATTCCCCAACTTGGTTGACACGGTGCCTTGGTCAAACCCTAGGTGACCTTGGTGTTGTTCAGACTATTGATCAATCGTTTTCGATCAAGATCACATAGACATGCAGTGACTTAACCCATAGATACAATCCTGAAAACATGTAACAAATGATTAGAGAACCATATTAAAACATTTCATTATAACAAGAAGAGAAAATTTGCGGGAAGTATCTCTCTATTTGTTATGAATAAGGATTCTCAATATCAACAATACTGAGGGACTGAAATGTTGGTTTCATCAAAACTAACACGTCCTAAAGATTTCAGCCTTAGCCTATATTTCTAGGTAGTATTTTCCGCTTTTAAATCTTAGTTAAATGCTTTGCTTCTGCTCGAATTTTATTTTAAATTTGAATTGATCCTTCAGTAGCAAGAAGCATTGATTTTCCATTCACATGTGATTGGATAATTATTCTCTCTTCTATGATATTTTTCAAGTGCAATAGAGAGACCATTTAAAAACCACCATAATTTGTAAGCAAATTCTTTTTCCAACTAAAATTAAAGGAGTACTAGCACAGAGTTGTGCTTCCAATGGCACACTGTCTCCTTCACTTGGTCTTTTGCAGGTCCCTTTATCACAATTGATAAATAAATGTCACAATGTTGATTCTGACTGGCCAGCGACCAAGTATGTGCAACATCTTTATTATGAGGAATTCTAGTCTGATTTAAGGCCAGCACATTAACAGCTTATTCATAAATGAGCTACAAAAATATCCTTATAGAATATGTCCTTTTGTGGAGTCCTTTTACTACTGCCAATAATCTTAGAATGCTTTCTTGGATTCTTTGTTATGCCTTTTACACAATCCACAAGAATTAAATTCATACCTTTCCCTAGGTTGCCATAATTATTACAATGTTAGATACCCTGGAAACGTTCACCATCTTTAAGAATGTTGTGAATTCCCATGGTTTGTTGATTAATGGAGTGACATTACAACACAAGATCCTTATCAATTACTATAGGGTCACATCAATCCATGTGAACTTCTTATGAATCTCACCATCTAAAATGCGCCCTCCACCATTAGACATAGATATTTGTTAACTATAAATCACACTCCACAAGTTTCACTTTGCAATGATAGTGTCACTAATAATGTAAGTGAAACCTATGATAGGAGTCTCTTAACTCAAATCGTTAGGCTTCAGGATTAGTAAAGGTTATGAAAGTGATATACGACCTCAACCTGGTCACATCTCACAATTAATGTTGTGCCCTACAACAACCCCCCATTTCATATCATTTATATTTACAAAATTATCATATGAAATGAGTCCCTTTAGAAGTTAATTGGTATCAATATTGCATTATTTGAAAAAGTTCCAAAAACCAAATGAAGACATTATATAAAACCTTTTGAAAAACCCATTTTGATCAAATAAAACAATTTTTTATCATTGCGATAAAGCGATCGCAAGATCGCATATCGCAATGACATAGAAAACACAAATAAGTGACATATGGGTTCCCGCCGATGCAATATCGCTATCGGCTATAGGCGATACTCTATACGCAGTCTTAAAGCACCCCAAGCCCATTCACCCCGATGCGATGCGATTTCGCAATCGGAAATCGGCAATATCCTATGCATAATAATAAGGCGCCCAGGTCATACCCCCGATGCGATGCGATATCGCAATCGGCAATCGGCGATACACTATCTATGCACATTGTTGTGCCCATTCACCCCGATGCGATGCGATTTCTCTATCGGCGATCGGTGGTATGCTATCCATATGTTTATATAATACCAATTCTCCCGATGCGATGCTATATCGCTATCGGCGATCAGGGTTTCAAAATTGTCAACATGAGGATTTAAGTGTTCCCGATGCCCGATTATGATATAGCGTGGATTTCAAAAAACCGTTAAATGGAGGGATATTATGATCAAATCATATTTAAAGCTTAATCTGCTAAGCAATGATGCACCTGCGCCCAACTGCCAAAACATCCATAGCACGCTTAAACGGGTCATTTGGCCGAATAATGGTATAATGAGCATTTAAGGGGTGGCAGGTTTTAAACGGCCATTTAATGTAATTGTAAGATCTTCCCATGGATTGTATCCGCGGCCACTTTTAAGGGTTAATCTCTCAGCACGCTTTGATCAATATATCTTTCCCATATTGGATTTTCATTGGCATATCTCTATGTTACGTTTCTTTTCGCCTCTGTGCAGAATTCATCCAAAGGAGAAAGCCCAAGAAAAATGGGGAAGAAATCCAAGAAGACCACAGGCGCTTCCGCTACACCAGCTGCAGGACAAGCTGTCGTGGACAAAAAGAAGGGATTGATATCTGATACTACATGTTCGGGTCTCGTCAGAGTTACTTGGCAAGGTACCTACAACCTGATTGAAGCCGAAGAACCAGCAGTGACAACAGTAGAAGCTACTGTGGATTTAACTCGGAAATCTGAGGGTACTCTCAAGGACTTAGCCGACTCCTTCCTTCACAGGATAGCAGCCAGGGAACAAATTATCCCATACACAGACGTAGTGCGGTGGGCAATTGAAGAAATCCCAATCCTGGATAGAACCTTCAGCACTAGAGACAGGAGGATTTTCGGGTCATTCAGGGCGGATGATCTAAGGCAAATGTATCATTTGCCCGAGCTAGAGAAGATATATAATAAGGCGTTCCTGGAGAAATTCGCAAACGAAAATTAATTTGAATCCGAACCCATCCGGGATTGGAGACAAAATCCGGCCAAGCACAAACATGAGTCGTCTGGTAAGTACTCAGTTGATTCCCTGGCCTCTCCTTATTGCTATGCTGGAATAGTGATGTGTAGATTATGGGGATTGCATGACTCTGCTAATATTACCATAGAAATGGTTCCCCTAATGGAAGCAGCATGCAACAGTGTAATTATGGATTGGGCCACTATCCTCTCAAACAAATTAGCAACAGCTGTGCTTGAGTTTAGAAGCAAGACCCGTATTTCTGAAAGGGTAATTCCCCCATTCTACTACAGTGCCTATATTCTAGATACCCTGTGTTTTAACTCTGAATTCCCCGTACTCGGCTGGAGGTGGACTGCACAAGACCCCACGCCTATTCATATATATCATCAGAAATTGTGGAAATCTTCTTATAAACATCATCTATACCAAGTCTGTAATGGCTTTATGTTGCCTATTTATTATTCCATTTTCGATAAACCTGCTCCCAAGATTTCCTATCAAGCCGGATTTGATTTAACCGCAATAGGTAGATGTCGGAGAGGAGAGATTTACCTACATAAGAGTTTTCGGTATCCAAGTCGACCCCCATGTCCTCCCTTTATACATACCTGATAAACTGCTGGCAAGGGAAATCGCTTACCAGATTATGGTTGAGAGTGTTACACAGACTCTCAAGAAGGAAAAGAAGAAGGGTTGGCCCTCTTTTCCCTTGAGGTGTGGTGTCTATACTCTGCATGATCTCAAACATGCAGAAAAGGAAGCCACAAAGATTTAATCCTTAACTCTGGCGACTCTCCCTAATAGGCAGTTTGATCCAAATAAAGTTGCCTATAATGCACTAGAACAGGCCAAATTGACAAGATTTGACCATAAAGAAGATATGTTTGACAACCTGTTCTCTTCAGCTGAGACAATAAATCAGGTTAAAGCATTCGCCAAAGCGAAATATAATGATGAAGGGTTGACTGAATTTAATAAACTTAGAGAACAGAGGTTGCAAACTCTGCCTCTAGATTTACTAGCGACAACCCCAGCGACATCATCAAGCGAGCCTGGTCGGCAACAGTCAAAGGAACCTCCGGTTATAACAAAGGATCATAAGAAAGAACAGGAGGAAAAGCAGAGGAGAGAACAAGAAGAAAGGCATAGAAAAGAAAAGGAAGAAAAGCAGAAGAGAGCGCAGGAGGAAAAGCAAAAGAGAGAACAGGAAAAAGTGCAGAAGGAGTCCCAAGCCGAAAAGCAAAAACAAACCACCATTGATGTCAATATAGATACTCGTATTGACCCTAAATTGCTCCAGGAATGGAAGCAATTTGATTCCATCATCAGTGGGTTGGAATGTTCAAAAGATACAGACACTTCCAAGACAACGGACACACCGGAAATCACTTCATCACAGGTTCTGAGTGGAACCAGCGGCCCACCCATTTCTAAAGACGTTGAGATAATACCAAAGGACCCCTCCGACCAAATCATTCTCCAGGTAGAAGATATTCCTCCCCTGGATGTTTTCTACAGCCCGAGGCATAAAGCAGTGGTGAAACGACAAAGGAAAAGAAGAAGGACTGATCAACCTTCCCTTTTCCCAGAGCAAACTGTTACGGGAAATGTGGTTTGGAAGGAGGAATTTGACCCCTCTGACGACCTAACAAAACTGTCGCAGTATGCAGGAGCCTATTCGGCAGCGACAATTGATAAGGCATCGGAGGTAAGTCTTCTACTAAAAACCAAGGATCAAGAGATTTTCTCATTACAGGCAGAGTTAGCTAAGACAAAGCAGAAGGCAGAGCAGGCAGAGCAGCAATTGTTGACACAACAGCAAGTGAATAGTCAACTAACTCAACAATTGCAGGAAGAAAAGCAAAGGATCGACCAAAGCGCGATCCAGAAACAAAAAGAATTAGCAGAGGCATTGGCACAATTGAAGGCAGCGAATGAGCAAATGGTGAAGACAAAAGATGAGCAAATCGCTCAATTATCATCACAGCTCGAGAAAATAAAGGGCGTTCCACAAGTGGTTGAATTTAGAGCAGAAGCATTACAAATAAACACTGCATTAATATCCCAAATTAAGCTTCTGTGTCAACAAATCGCCCAGGCAGAGCCACTGTGTGAATTAATGGCATCCATTAATAAGCAGGTAGAGAAGGCCAGAACTGAATTGGATCAAGCCGAAGAAACCATAGCTGCATTTCTTGATTGGCAAGATTCTGATCAAGGACAAGCGGCGAATTTGCCCAGGATCCTAGAGACACATAAAGATATACTCTTTACGGAATGGCAATCCCAGTTAATGAAAGCAGAGAGGGCAGCTTCAAGATGTAAATCAACTTCCAGCAATCTAGTTGAACTGGTTAATAACACTCTCTATTTATCAAACATGATCTCCCAATGCACACCAGGAAAGTTGACAACAACGAACACATTGGAGCAATCATGTTATCCTGATTTAGAGGAAAAGGGGAGATTAATCGCTGGGATTAATAGTTTAACCTGGGACACATATTGGTTCTTCCTACTAAAGCCGCATACACAGAGAGCCGCCCTTAAGTGCCTAACAGATGCAATCGGGTATATGATTCCCGATATTCAGGATGCCACCTATGCCGCCCAGCTCAGTTCGCACCTCAACAAACCTCCTGAAGTAGAGCCAATGCTTGCGATAAGTCAGCTCAGATTTAAAGGCAAGCAGCCTACTTGATGAATCATGCCGCCGATTGCCAGATCGCTGAAGAAAATAGGATCAATATTTATTGATACCGATTTAGTAGGATTTTAGTTTAGTATATATTTAGATTAATTTAGTATTTATAGACCCTTTCATTGTTTTGGAAAGGGTCGTAAAGTTTTGTACCAGACTTAAAGACTGAAGTTTGCACTATTGTGCTTCAGTCAATATTCTTTTATGAAACTGGACCAGTTGTTCTTAATTCAACAAGGAAGTTTTTTTATGCAATTGCGCACTATTGTCTTTGTTGAGAATGTTTCTGCGTTGAAGGAAGAATTACAAGTAGCGATTGATATTGGGAGTGTCAAGCAGCTCATATGGTATTTCTATCTATGTCTGAATTCATTCCTTTCATATGAATTGTTATGTGATTATTCTTGCTATTATTGATTATATGCATGTGCTGTAACAGCAGATCTATATTAATTCCACTATTGGATGTTTCATGATGTGCCTTTCTTTTTAATCATGTATGTGTCAATGATATAAATGATAAGTGTGGTAATATCGCTTTAATCGCTTTGCTTAACTATTTAAGCATAGTAATCATGAATGAAATAATGTCCATGTCTGTTAAATGGAGTCATCTATATGCCTGTTTATAGACACGGATCATCAAGCGCTGCACTTTAAAGCTCAATAAGTTCCCGGGATAGATCATAGTTTACGTATTCTTGTTAATAGTTTTAGTTATTCGCTCACCGCTAGTTTAGTTTATAAATCATCCATTCATCCCGTTTATCCACTTTTGGGAAACTGGTCCCATTATCCCCAGTCAGAGCCACTATTCCAAACGGAAAAGGAGTTGTACTAAGGTCCGGACCGGGTGGTTATCCCCAATGTTGTTGCAGCGATTTTCGAGGCATCAACATTTTTGGCGCTAGAAGGAGGGACTGACTGTGAATGGCAAACAAACCCAAATCTGCAAGCCATTCTAAGAGTAATTCTCCCTCCAAATCCCCTCGAACTTCTCATTCGCATGTTGGTTCTCCAGTATCCAAACAAGAAGAAGAGGAATCAACTACCACTGCTCAAACCCATCATACTCCAGAACAATTAAGTCTTGAATCACCTGAAGTCCAGTCTCTTATCCACAAACTTCAGAGCTTCTCGATTTCACCACAGAAATCTGAGGTATCACAAAGCAGTGCGACTTCGCAGTTCAATTTATCTCACCCTCTCACCAGACTTCAGAGAGAAAAGCTCGGTATTGAACCCACTGAGTTTCCTTTACCCAAAAGGAAAAAGGCGAAGAAAAATACTGAAGGATCTGACAGTGAAGAGCTTTCATCCACATCCTCCATTTCAACTTCTCATCTGCAAAGTCAACCATCCACTCCCCCATTACATATTGTTGTTCACCAGGGATTAGAAGCTTCAACATCCCAACCTCCTCACTCCTCAACATTATTTCCTTCCCAGAAATCTGGAGTTCCAGCGGTAGTATCAACCACTACTGCTATTATAATGGCAGATCCATGGACCAGACCTGGTGCAGTCAATATGCCTGCACCATTGCATCCATTACCAGATTATCCTGAAAAATGGCTACCCAAGTTTAATCCAGATGATGGGACCCAGGCTGAGGAACACATTAATAATTTCATGTTAGCAGTCAACTTGAAAGGAGTAACAGAACAAGATGTTGTTGTTAGACTTTTCCCTTACACCTTGCAAGGATCAGCAGGATCCTGGTATTTCTCTTTACCCTCTGGTTCCATTACCAGTTGGAACACTTGCCAAGAGCAGTTTCTTACCAAATATGGAGATGATAGGTCTTTGGCTACCCTAATAAATGATCTCTCCAATCTGAGAATAGAGCATAGGGAACCAATTAAGGAATTTAATGCCCGCTTCAATAAACTCCTGAATAAAATCCCTACAGCCTCCAAACCAAGTGAACAAATTCGAAGCGAATGGTATATCACCGCCCTACCTGCCAATATAGCCATTTTTGTAGACAGGGTTGGGAAACCTACCTTAGCTGAAAACATGAGAGAAGCACTTGCTGTGGAAAAACGCATCAATGCTCTAGAGAAGAAAGCTGCTCTGGAAGACAGAAAAGCCAAAAAAGTCTCTTTTAAAGATGACTCAAGAAAGAAGACCCCAAAAGACCCATATGACATGGAAGGTTTGCAAAAAGTCCTAAAAACTTTATCAAATGAAATGGTTGAGATAAAGAAACAGGTAGCCGAAACCTCAACCAAAAGACCCTTTAGGACTTATAAGAGAAATGAATCAAAGCCACCAAATGTCATATCTAATGCAGATTCAGAGCAAGAAGAAGAAGAGGAAGAAGAAACAATCTTACCAACTAATGATGAAGAAGTAGTAGTGGAATGTCATGGAATGTGGGATTTTATACTCCCCAACTCCGATACCGATAACGAAGAAGAAGCATTCCCGGTCACTACTAGAAGCAAAAGTACTTCCGAACCTGTTCAAGTAACATCAAAGAAAAGGAGTGTTGGTGCCGCTACAACCAAAGAAAAAACACCTGCAAAGAAATCACCTACAGCAGTTCCCCAAAACCAGCCTTCAACTTCTAAAACTTCTTCAACATCTAAAACATTAGTGGTATCTGATTCAATGGAGTATAACATTGTTGATGACATGAAGAAAACTAAAGCAAACATTACTATGTTTGAACTTAGTAAATTAAAGCATCAGCAGAAATTACTTCTTAAAGAATTGAATGTTGTTCCTTCTACACCTCTTCCCAGTGCAAAAGCTGCTAATGATTCAGGCCAACCTCCTCCAGGTATGGTTGAAGCTACCGATTCAGTTCTGATTGGAGATAGATCAAATTCTCATACTCCACCCTTCCTTCTAACCTATGAGATCTATAACAGAAACCTGCACAACTGTTTAATTGACTCAGGGGCATCGTCTAACATAATGCCAGCTTCAGTTTGTTCTAAACTGAACATTGAACCCCAGAAGTCTGCTATTCATATTGTACAGTTGGACAGGACCAAAGTACAGGTTGTGGGAGAGATTAATTCCGTAACTATCAGGTTGTCTGCAGATCCCAGAGTAGTACAAAGGATTGACATCCTAATAGCCAATATACCTGAATTTTACGGTTTAATTTTGAGTAGGGATTGGTCCGAAAAATTGCATGGGTATATTTCCACTGATTGGTCACATATGTGGCTTCCCTATAAGGGTAAGCCAAATCAAATAAGGATCGATCGAGAGAAACATATGACCCATACAGTTACTGAATTTGAGCAAGAAAACCAACCCGTAGCGTTCAACAACAACATTTTGGGGAATTATTCATCAGAGTCATTCTTTGGCAACTTTGTTGCCCAACCATCCCCTTTCTCAGTCAATCATTTTACATCTCAGATTGAGAATTTTTCACAAACTGATAGGTCTAGATGTTTCAATGATGCTGAGAAAACTGTAAATACATTTGTTAATACCTCTTTATTTTGGTCTTTATATTTCGATGGGTCCAAGTCTAGCGAGGGCTCAGGAGCAGGATGTATTTTGGTTAGCCCACAAGGAGAAAAGACAATGTTGTCCTGTAGGCTAGAATTTGAATGCACTAACAATACAGCCGAATATGAAGCCTTAGTCCAGGGATTATATAAAGCAATCGGCCTTAAAGTGCAATATCTAAAAGTATTCGGCGATTCTGAAATTATTGTTAAACAGGTGAGGAATGCAATTCATTGTCTTTCAAATCACCTCAAGCATTATCAATCGCTAGTACAAGAACTTACCTCGCACTTTTCCGCATTCAACATTTCCTCCATTCCCAGGTCTCAAAACTCGGCAGCCGATCTCCTAGCTAATGTAGCTTCCAAGCTCCTACCTTCTGAAGACTACAGCCCAGATAGATTTTCCGTAGAATTGCTTTTTAGGCCTTCAGTTCCTGACAATGTCACTAATTGGAGAGTATTCAACCATGATGAGGATATTTTACAATTCTTAACTTCTGAAAAGTCCTATGATAATCAAATCATTGAGGAAGATGAGCATGACTCCCAAATGAGAGAAACACCTCAGGAAAATGCAATTCCTAAGCCTGTGGTAAAGCTGGAGGATCTTTATGATATTAAAGACAGGTTTAAACCTGTGACTAATGCAAAGCTCCAAAGCTCTACCCTAAGGTTTGAATTGATAAATCTAGGTACTGAGCAAGCTCCTCAAAATATTAATTTAGGATTAGGACTTTCCTTTGAAGAGAAAGAGGCATTCATTAAACTGTTAAGGAAAAATAAACAGGTTTTTGCTTGGAAATATGATGATTTGAAGACATATAATACATCTATTATCCAGCATACCATTCCGGTACTTCCCGATCAGAAACCGATTCAGCAGAAGTTAAGAAAAATACATCCAAACTTAGAGAGCCAGATAAAATCGGAACTTAACAAACTCTTGAAAGCCAAGATTATTTTTCCTGTCCGACACTCAAACTGGGTCTCTAATATGGTGCCAGTCAGAAAGAAAAATGGCGACATTCGGATCTGTATTGATTTCAGAAATTTGAACAAAGCGAGCTTGAAAGACAATTTCCCATTACCTACTATGGAGCAAATACTTCAATCAGTAGCAAGCTCTGAATTGATGTCCTTTCTAGATGGTTTCTCAGGATATAACCAAGTCCTGGTTCATCCTGATGACCAGCTTAAAACTACATTCAGAACAAAATGGGGAACATATGCATATCAGAAAATGCCTTTCGGACTTATAAATGCAGGAGCGACATTCCAAAGAGCTATGGATATAGCTTTTAGAGGGTTGATTAATAGAACAGTAGTCGTCTATCTAGACGATATTACTGTATTCTCTAAGGAGAGGTATAATCATTTGCATGATCTAAATCAAATTTTTCAACGTTGCAAAAGATATGGTATTTCCCTTAACCCTAAAAAGTCTTTCTTTGCTCTTGATCAAGGGAAGCTCTTGGGTTTTATTGTGTCCAAAGATGGCATTTATATTGATCCTGATCGAATCAAAGAAATCTCTGAAATCCCTTTCCCACACAATAAAAAATCGATGCAGTCATTTTTAGGCCAGATCAATTTTGTTAAAAGATTTGTTCCAGATTTTTCTCAAATTATTTTTCCACTTCAAACAATGATTAAGAAAAATTCAGTCTTTAAGTGGGGATCAGCAGAAAAAGAAGCTTTTGATCTAATCAAGCAATCAATAATCAATGCCCCAGCCTTAAATACTCCAAATTTTTCTAATCATTTTACATTGTATACCATCGCATCCAATTTCTCTTATGTCGCAGTACTCACGCAACTAAATGATCACAATCTGGAAGCACCCATTTCATTTTTTAGCTCAAATCTTCAGGGTGCTGAATTGAATTACTCCGATGTAGAAAAACAAGCCTTTTCTATATTTAAAGCAGTCAAGCATTATAGACCCTTCCTTTTGAAAACCCACACAAAAGTTATAGTTCCTTTCCCTGCAGTTAGGCAACTATTAATCCAAAAAGAACTGGGTGAAAAAAGGGCAAATTGGGTCACAGCGCTTCAAGAGTATGACTTAGAAATTAGGCCAGCAAAGATTGTTAGGGGCCAAGGTTTTTGCAGGATATTGGCAGGAGCATCCAACATTCCAGAATCAAGTGATACAGATCAAACTGAAGAAATCAACCAGATAAGTGTTACTGATTCTGAATCTCAATATGCAGATTTAATCTTTTATTTAAAGAATGGTTATGCACCTCCAAACCTGTCTTACAAAAACAAAAGGGCTATTAGGTTAAAAGCAAAGAATTTTACAATTATTGATGATGTGCTTTTTAGGCAGAATTATGATTCAATCTTATTAAGATGCCTTGAGAAACTTGAAGCACAAAAGGTTTTGCAGGAGTTACATGATGGACCAGCAGGAGGACATTTTGGAGCTGACACAACAGCTCACAAAATTATTCATGCTGGATACTATTGGCCTACTCTGTTTAAAGATGCCCACGAGTATGTAAGGAAATGCCTCAATTGTCAAACTTCTAGTGGAAGACAACGTAAATCAGCTTTCCCTCTGCAACCAGTCAACATTGAACAACCATTTGAGCAATGGGGATTGGACATCATAGGGGAAATTACTCCACCATCTTCCAAACAGCATAAGTATATCCTTACTGCTACCGATTATTTCACTAAGTGGGTGGAGGCCATTCCTTTGAAGACAGCAAATTCTGAAGCAATCATTGAGTTCATAGATCAATTCATCATTACCAGGTTTGGTGTCCCAAATGCTCTTGTTTTTGATAATGCATCTTATTTCTCAGGCAATGCTATGTTTGATTTCGCTATTAAAAGAGGATTTAAATTAAAGTATTCTGCTAATTACTATCCCCAGGGTAATGGTTTAGCAGAATCTACTAATAAGAATCTGATCAAAATCATTAAGCGAACTATAGAACAAAATCATAAAAACTGGCACAAATCCTTAATGTTTGCATTATGGGCTGATAGGATAACACAGAAAGCTTCTATAGGATCTTCCCCATTCAATCTTGTGTATGGAAAAGAAGCAGTACTGCCCACAAATCTTGTTCTTCCTTCTTTAGCCCTAGTACAGTTCATTGAGGAAACTCCTTCTTCTTCTATTCAGCTTAGACATGATCAAATTCTAAAATTAGAAGAAGAAAGAGAAAAAGCCAAGGTTATTCATGCCAAACATCAGCAAATCATCAAGGCAGCTTTTGATTCAGTCTCATCTGGTTCAAAACAATTTCAAGTCGGTGATTTAGTTCTGAAATGGGACAAAGCCCATGAGGACAAGGGAAAACACACCAAGTTCCAGAAGATGTGGCTTGGACCATTTCAGATCTGTGAAAAGATAGGCCATTCGACCTTTATATTGCAAGACTTATCAGGGTTGAGAGATTCTCTCCCTGTTAATGGCCTTATCTTGAAGAAATTCTTTAATTGAGGAGGTAACCCCTTCTCCTTTTAGTTTGATAGATTTTTGTAGTTTGTAGGATTCTGTTTGGAAAATAATGTTGTAAGGTATCTTCTATTGACCTTTGCTGTGTTTGAAAATTTGATCTACAGAAGTAGTGTGATATTTGCTTTTAAAATAATAGAACTCTTAACCAAAAAGGATAATTTCTAGGAAATTAGGTATCATTGTATTCTGAAACCATATTTCAAGTTTTGTGAACTCCTCTCAAAGTTTAAAAAATATTGTAAATCATTTTCTGTTTTCAAATTGGTCTCAAAAAGTTATCAATATCAAGATAGAAGCTAATCCAATTTCAGCATCTTCAACTCTTACCCTGTCATCCATTTACTCTTAAGGAGAAGATTGTTCATCCCATTCACTAAAGTTTATGATTACTCAGAGTGTAATTCTAAAATTTCTGATATTAAAGATAAGAGGTCTTATTACAAGCCTGCTTACCATGTTCATATGGAAATAGTTTAACTGACATTACCAATACTGCATACCAAAACAGGGTAATGGCTTAAAATTATAAGACAAGGGGTCTCATCACGAGCCAGCTTGTTCGGTTAGATTACTACCAGTGAATGGCATTGTCAATAGCTGGCCACCAAACCAGGACAATGGCTTTTTATCTTATCAATAACAGAAAAAGGAAATGAAATACAAAATATGAAAACATGTTTTGAATTCATTCTGTTAATCACACTCTTAATTGGATGGAACAATGGACAATAGCATGGTTAAAAGGTATCCTTGTCGAAACTATAAACGTTTGCTGGCAGCAGAGGCTCTACCTATGACAGAAGAGTTCACTATAAAAGCTGATTTGGAAAAGTTTTCTGTTTTATCATTATAAACCAATAGAGGCCTATTTAAAACTTAGAATGTATCTACTTTCTTAAAAAAAGAGAGGAAATTAGCAAAAATAGATTCATTTTACTTGGAATGCATATATACCTAGTTATATTAGAATTTTCCCCTTTGATTAGAACTCTATTTTGCAAAAGTTTAAGTATTTCTATGCTTTTCAGAGATAACTGGTTCTTCCAGCAAATCGCCAAATGTTGTGCCCTACAACAACCCCCCATTTCATATCATTTATATTTACAAAATTATCATATGAAATGGGTCCCTTTAGAAGTTAATTGGTATCAATATTGCATTATTTGAAAAAGGTCTGAAAACCAAATGAAGACATTATATAAAACCTTTTGAAAAACCCGTTTTGATCAAATAAAACATTTTTTTATCATTGCGATAAAGCGATCGCAAGATCGCATATCGCAATGACATAGAAAACACAAATAAGTGACATATGGGTTCCCGCCGATGCGATATCGCTATCGGCGATACTCTATACGCAGTCTTAAAGCACCCCAAGCCATTCACCCCGATGCGATGCGATTTCGCAATCGGCAATCGGCAATATCCTATGCATAATAATAAGGCGCCCAGGTCATACCCCCGATGCGATGCGATATCGCAATCGGCAATCGGCGATACACTATCTATGCACATTGTTATGCCCATTCACCCCGATGCGATGCGATTTCGCTATCGGCGATCGGTGGTATGCTATCCATATGTTTATATAATACCAATTCTCCCGATGCGATGCGATATCGCTATCGGCGATCAGGGTTTCAAAATTGTCAACATGAGGATTTAAGTGTTCCCGACGCCCGATTATGATATAGCGCGGATTTCAAAAAACCGTTAAATGGAGGGATATTATGATCAAATCATATTTAAAGCTTAATCTGCTAAGCAATGATGCACCTACGCCCAACCGCCAAAACATCCATAGCACGCTTAAACGGGTCATTTGGCCGAATAATGGTATAATGAGCATTTAAGGGGTGGCAGGTAACGGCCATTTAATGTAATTGTAAGATCTTCCCATGGATTGTATCCGCGGCCACTTTTAAGAGTTAATCTCTCAGCACGCTTTGATCAATATATCTTTCCCATATTGGATTTTCATTGGCATATCTCTGTGTTACGTTTATTTTCGCCTCTGTGCAGAATTCATCCAAAGGAGAAAGCTCAAGCAAAATGGGGAAGAAATCCAAGAAGACCACAGGCGCTTCCGCTACACCAGCTGCAGGACAAGCTGTCATGGACAAAAAGAAGGGATTGATATCTGATACTACATGTTCGGGTCTCGTCAGAGTTACTTGGCAAGGTACCTACAACCTGATTGAAGCCGAAGAACCAGCAGTGACAACAGTAGAAGCTACTGTGGATTTAACTCGGAAATCTGAGGGTACTCTCAAGGACTTAGCCGACTCCTTCCTTCACAGGATAGCAGCCAGGGAACAAATTCTCCCATACACAGACGTAGTGCGGTGGGCAATTGAAGAAATCCCAATCCTGGATAGAACCTTCAGCACCAGAGACGGGAGGATTTTCGGGTCATTCAGGGCGGATGATCTAAGGCAAATGTATCATTTGCCCGAGCCAGAGAAGATATATAATAAGGCGTTCCTGGAGAAATTCGCAAACGAAAATGAAGTTGAATCCGAACCCATCCGGGATTGGAGACAAAATCTGGCCAAGCACAAACATGAGTCGTCTGGTAAGTACTCAGTTGATTCCCTGGCCTCTCCTTATTGCTATGCTGGAATAATGATGTGTAGATTATGGGGATTGCATGACTCTGCTAATTTTACCATAGAAATGGTTCCCCTAATGGAAGCAGCATGCAACAGTGTAATTATGGATTGGGCCACTATCCTCTCAGACAAATTAGCAACAGCTGTGCTTGAGTTTAGAAGCAAGACCCGTATTTCTGAAAGGGTAATTCCCCCATTCTACTACAGTGCCTATATTCTAGATACCCTGTGTTTTAACTCTGAATTCCCCGTACTCGGCTGGAGGTGGACTGCACAAGACCCCACGCCTATTCATATATATCATCAGAAATTGTGGAAATCTTCTTATAAACATCATCTATACCAAGTCTGTAATGGCTTTATGTTGCCTATTTATTATTCCATTTTCGATAAACCTGCTCCCAAGATTTCCTATCAAGCCGGATTTGATTTAACCGCAATAGGTAGATGGTTTGGAGAGGAGAGATTTACCTACATAAGAGTTTTCGGTAGCCAAGCCGACCCCATGTCCTCCCTTTATACATACCTGATAAACTGCTGGCAAGGGAAATCGCTTACCAGATTATGGCTGAGAGTGTTACACAAACTCTCAAGAAGGAAAAGAAGAAGGGCTGGCCCTCTTTTCCCTTGAGGTGTGGTGTCTATACTCTGCATGATCTCAAACATGCAGAAAAGGAAGCCACAAAGATTCAATCCTTAACTCTGGCGACTCTCCCAAATAGGCAGTTTGATCCAAATAAAGTTGCCTATAATGCACTAGAACAGGCCAAATTGACAAGATTTGACCATAAAGAAGATATGTTTGACGACCTGTTCTCTTCAGCTGAGACAATAAATCAGGTTAAAGCATTCGCCAAAGCGAAATATAATGATGAAGGGTTGACTGAATTTAATAAACTTAGAGAACAGAGGTTGCAAACTCTGCCTCTAGATTTACTAGCGACAACCCCAGCGACATCATCAAGCGAGCCTGGTCGGCAACAGTCAAAGGAACCTCCGGTTATAACAAAGGATCATAAGAAAGAACAAGAGGAAAATCAGAGGAGAGAACAAGAAGAAAGGCAGAGAAATGAAAAGGAAGAAAAGCAGAAGAGAGCGCAGGAGGAAAAGCAAAAGAGAGAACAGGAAAAAGTGCGGAAGGAGTCCCAAGCCGAAAAGCAAAAACAAACCACCATTGATGTCAATATAGATACTCGTATTGACCCTAAATTGCTCCAGGAATGGAAGCAATTTGATTCCATCATCAGTGGGTTGGAATGTTCAAAAGATACAGACACTTACAAGACAACGGACACACTGAAAATCACTTCATCACAAGTTCTGAGTGGAACCAGCGGCCCACCCATTTCTAAAGACGTTGAGATAATACCAAAGGACCCCTCCGACCAAATCATTCTCCAGGTAGAAGATATTCCTCCCCTGGATGTTTTCTACAGCCCGAGGCATAAAGCAGTGGTGAAACAACAAAGGAAAAGAAGAAGGACTGATCAACCTTCCCTTTTCCCAGAGCAAACTGTTACGGGCAATGTGGTTTGGAAGGAGGAATTTGACCCCTCCGACGACCTAACAAAACTGTCGTAGTATGCGGGAGCCTATTCGGCAGCGACAATTGATAAGGCATCGGAGGTAAGTCTTCTACTGAAAACCAAGGATCAAGAGATTTTCTCATTACAGGCAGAGTTAGCTGAGACAAAGCAGAAGGCAGAGCAGGCAGAGCAGCAATTGTTGACACAACAGCAAGTGAACAGTCAACTAACTCAACAATTGCAGGCAGAAAAGCAAAGGATCAACCAAAGCGTGATCCAGAAACAAAAAGAATTATCAGAGGCATTGGCACAATTGAAGGCAGCGAACGAGCAAATGGTGAAGACAAAAGATGAGCAAATCGCTCAATTATCATCACAGCTCGAGAAAATAAAGGGCGTTCCACAAGTGGCTGAATTTAGAGCAGAAGCATTACAAATAAACACTGCATTAATATCCCAAATTAAGCTTCTGTGTCAACAAATCGCCCAGGCAGAGCCACTGTGTGAATTAACGGCATCCATTAATAAGCAGGTAGAGAAGGCCAGAACTGAATTGGATCAAGCCGAAGAAACCATAGCTGCATTTCTTGACTGGCAAGATTCTGATCAAGGACAAGCGGCGAATTTGCCCAGGATCCTAGAGACACATAAAGATATACTCTTTACGGAATGGAAGTCCCAGTTAATGAAAGCAGAGAGGGCAGCTTCAAGATGTAAATCAACTTCCAGCAATCTAGTTGAACTGGTTAATAACACTCTCTATTTATCAAACATGATCTCCCAATGCACACCAGGAAAGTTGACAACAACGAACACATTGGAGCAATCATGTTATCCTGATTTAGAGGAAAAGGGGATATTAATCGCTGGGATTAACAGTTTAACCTGGGACACATATTGGTTCTTCCTACTAAAGCCGCATACACAGAGAGCCGCCCTTAAGTGCCTAACAGATGCAATCGGGTATATGATTCCCGATATTCAGGATGCCACCTATGTCGCCCAGCTCAGTTCGCGCCTCAACAAACCTCCTGAAGTAGAGCCAATGCTTGCGATAAGTCAGCTCAGATTTAAAGGCAAGCAGCCTACTTGATGAATCATGCCGCCGATTGCCAGATCGCTGAAGAAAATAGGATCAATATTTATTGATACCGATTTAGTAGGATTTCAGTTTAGTAGATATTTAGATTAATTTAGTATTTATAGACCCTTTCATTGTTTTGGAAAGGGTCGTAAAGTTTTGTACCAGACTTAAAGACTGAAGTTTGCACTATTGTGCTTCAGTCAATATTCTTTTATGAAACTGGACCAGTTGTTCTTAATTCAACAAGGAAGTTTTTTTATGCAATTGCGCACTATTGTCTTTGTTGAGAATGTTTCTGCGTTGAAGGAAGAATTACAAGTAGCGATTGATATTGGGTGTGTCAAGCAGCTCATATGGTATTTCTATCTATGTCTGAATTCATTCCTTTCATATGAATTGTTATGTGATTATTCTTGCTATTATTGATTATATGCATGCGCTGTAACAGCAGATCTATATTCATTCCACTATTGGATGTTTTATGATGTGCCTTTCTTTTTAATCATGTATATGTCAATGATATAAATGATAAGTGTGGTAATATCACTTTAATCGCTTTGCTTAACTATTTAAGCATAGTAATCATGAATGAAATAATGTCCATGTCTGTTAAATGGAGTCATCTATATGCCTGTTTATAGACACGGATCATCAAGCGCTGCACTTTAAAGCTCAATAAGTTCCCGGGATAGATCATAGTTTACGTATTCTTGTTAATAGTTTTAGTTATTCGCTCACCGCTAGTTTAGTTTATAAATCATCCATTCATCCCGTTTATCCACTTTTGGGAAACTGGTCCCATTATCCCCAGTCGGAGCCACTATTCCAAACGGAAAAGGAGCTGTACTAAGGTCCGGACCGGGTGGTTATCCCCAATGTTGTTGCAGCGATTTTCGAGGCATCAACATTTTTGGCGCTAGAAGGAGGGCCTGACTGTGAATGGCAAACAAACCCAAATCTGCAAGCCATTCTAAGAGTAATTCTCCCTCCGAATCCCCTCGAACTTCTCATTCGCATGCTGGTTCTCCAGTATCCAAACAAGAAGAAGAGGAATCAACTACCACTGCTCAAACCCATCGTACTCCAGAATAATTAAGTCTTGAATCACCTGAAGTCCAGTCTCTTATCCACAAACTTCAGAGCTTCTCGATTTCACCACAGAAATCTGAGGTATCACAAAGCAGTGCGACTTCGCAGTTCAATTTATCTCACCCTCTCACCAGACTTCAGAGCGAAAATCTCGGTATTGAACCCACTCAGTTTCCTTTACCCAAAAGGAAAAAGGCGAAGAAAAATACTGAAGGATCTGACAGTGAAGAGCTTTCATCCACATCCTCCATTTCAACTTCTCATCTACAAAGTCAACCATCCACTCCCCCATTACATATTGTTGTTCACCAGGGATTAGAAGCTTCAACATCCCAACCTCCTCACTCCTCAACATTATTTCCTTCCCAGACATCTGGATTTCCAGCGGTAGTATTAACCACTACTGCTATTATAATGGCAGATCCATGGACCAAACCTGGTGCAGTCAATATGCCTGCACCATTGCATCCATTACCAGATTATCCTGAAAAATGGCTACCCAAGTTTAATCCAGATGATGGGACCCACGCTGAGGAACACATTAATAATTTAATGTTAGCAGTCAACTTGAAAGGAGTAACAGAACAAGATGTTGTTGTTAGACTTTTCCCTTACACCTTGCAAGGATCAGCAGGATCCTGGTATTTCTCTTTACCCTCTGGTTCCATTACCAGTTGGAACACTTGCCAAGAGCAGTTTCTTACCAAGTATGGAGATGATAGGTCTTTGGCTACCCTAATAAATGATCTCTCCAATCTGAGAATAGAGCATAGTGAACCAATTAAGGAATTTAATGCTCGCTTCAATAAACTCCTGAATAAAATCCCTACAGCCTCCAAACCAAGTGAACAAATTCGAAGCGAATGGTATATCACCGCCCTACCTGCCAATATAGCCATTTTTGTAGACAGGGCTGGGAAACCTACCTTAGCTGAAAACATGAGAGAAGCACTTGTTGTGGAAAAACGCATCAATGCTCTAGAGAAGAAAGCTGCTCTGGAAGACAGAAAAGCCAAAAAAGTCTCTTTTAAAGATGACTCAAGAAAGAAGACCCCAAAAGACCCATATGACATGGAAGGTTTGCAAAAAGTCCTAAAAACTTTATCAAATGAAATGGTTGAGATAAAGAAACAGGTAGTCGAAACCTCAACCAAAAGACCCTTTAGGACTTATAAGAGAAATGAATCAAAGCCACCAAATGTCATATCTAATGCAGATTCAGAGCAAGAAGAAGAAGAGGAAGAAGAAACAACCTTACCAACTGATGATGAAGAAGAAGTAGTGGAATGTCATGGAATGTGGGATTTTATACTCCCCAACTCTGATACCGATAACGAAGAAGAAGCATTCCCGGTCACTATTAGAAGAAAAAGTACTTCCGAACCTGTTCAGGTAACATCAATGAAAAGGAGTGCTGGTGCCGCTACAACCAAAGAAAAAACACTTGCAAAGAAATCACCTGCAGCAGTTCCCCAAAACCAGCCTTCAACTTCTAAAACTTCTTCAACATCTAAAACATTAGTGGTATCTTATTCAATGGAGTATAACATTGTTGATGAAATGAAGAAAACTAAAGCAAACATTACTATGTTTGAACTTAGTAAATTAAAGCATCAACAGAAATTACTTCTTAAAGAATTGAATGTTGTTCCTTCTACACCTCTTCCCAGTGCAAAAGCTGCTAATGATTCAGGCCAACCTCCTCCAAGTATGGTTGAAGCTACCGATTCAGTTCTGATTGGAGATAGATCAAATTCTCATACTCCACCCTTCCTTCTAACCTATGAGATCTATAACAGAAACCTGCACAACTGTTTAATTGACTCAGGGGCATCGTCTAACATAATGCCAGCTTCAGTTTGTTCTAAACTGAACATTGAACCCCAGAAGTCTGCTATTCATATTGTACAGTTGGACAGGACCAAAGTACAGGTTGTGGGAGAGATTAATTCCGTAACTATCAGGTTATCTGCAGATCCCAGAGTAGTACAAAGGATTGACATCCTAATAGCCGATATACCTGAATTTTACGGTTTAATTTTGAGTAGGGATTGGTCCGAAAAATTACATGGGTATATTTCCACTGATTGGTCACATATGTGGCTTCCCTATAAGGGTAAGCCAAATCAAATAAGGATCGATCGAGAGAAACATATGACCCATACAGTTACTGAATTTGAGCAAAAAAACCAACCCGTAGTGTTCAACAACAACATTTTGGGGAATTATTCATCAGAGTCATTCTTTGGTAACTTTGTTGCCCAACTATCCCCTTTCTCAGTCAATCATTTTACATCTCAGATTGAGAATTTTTCACAAACTGATAGGTCTAGATGTTTTAATGATGCTGAGAAAACTGTAAATACATTTGTTAATACCTCTTTATTTTGGTCTTTATATTTCGATGGGTCCAAGTCTAGCGAGGGCTCAGGAGCAGGATGTATTTTGGTTAGCCCACAAGAAGAAAAGACAATGCTGTCCTGTAGGCTAGAATTTGAATGCACTAACAACACAGCCAAATATGAAGCCTTACTCCAGGGATTATATAAAGCAATCGGCCTTAAAGTGCAATATCTAAAAGTATTCAGTGATTCTGAAATTATTGTTAAACAAGTGAGGAATGCAATTCATTGTCTTTCAAATCACCTCAAGCATTATCAATCGCTAGTACAAGAACTTACCTCGCACTTTTCCGCATTCAACATTTCCTCCATTCCCAGGTCTCAAAACTCGACAGACGATCTCCTAGCTAATGTAGCTTCCAAGCTCCTACCTTCTGAAGACTACAGCCCAGATAGATTTTCCGTAGAATTGCTTTTTAGGCCTTCAGTTCCTGACAATGTCACTAATTGGAGAGTATTCAACCATGATGAGGATATTTTACAATTCTTAACTTCTGAAAAGTCCTATGATAATCAAATCATTGAGGAAGATGAGCATGACTCCCAAATGAGAGAAACACCTCAGGAAAATGCAATTCCTAAGCCTGTGGTAAAGCTGGAGGATCTCTATGATATTAAAGACAGGTTTAAACCTGTGACTAATGCAAAGCTCCAAAGCTCTACCCTAAGGTTTGAATTGATAAATCTAGGTACTGAACAAGCTCCTCAAAATATTAATTTAGGATTAGGACTTTCCTTTGAAGAGAAAGAGGCATTCATTAAACTGTTAAGGAAAAATAAACAGGTTTTTGCTTGGAAATATGATGATTTGAAGACATATAATACATCTATTATCCAGCATACCATTCCGGTACTTCCCGATCAGAAACAGATTCAGCAGAAGTTAAGAAAAATACATCCAAACTTAGAGAGCCAGAAAAAATCAAAACTTAACAAACTCTTGAAAGCCAAGATTATTTTTCCGTTCCGACACTCAAACTGGGTCTCTAATATGGTGCCAGTCAGAAAGAAAAATGGCGACATTCGGATCTGTATTGATTTTAGAAATTTAAACAAAGCGAGCTTGAAAGACAATTTCCCATTACCTACTATGGAGCAAATACTTCAATCAGTAGCAGGCTCTGAATTGGTGTCCTTTCTAGATGGTTTCTCAGGATATAACCAAGTCCTGGTTCATCCTGATGACCAGCTTAAAACTACATTCAGAACAAAATGGGGAACATATGCATATCAGAAAATGCCTTTCGGACTTATAAATGCAGGAGCGACATTCCAAAGAGCTATGGATATAGCTTTTAGAGGGTTGATTAATAGAACAGTAGTCGTCTATCTAGACGATATTACTGTATTCTCTAAGGAGAGGTATAATCATTTGCATGATCTAAATCAAATTTTTCAACGTTGCAAAAGATATGGTATTTCCCTTAACCCTAAAAAGTCTTTCTTTGCTCTTGATCAAGGGAAGCTCTTGGGTTTTATTGTGTCCAAAGATGGCATTTATATTGATCCTGATCGAATCAAAGAAATCTCTTAAATCCCTTTCCCACACAATAAAAAATCGATGCAGTCATTTTTAGGCCAGATCATTTTTGTTAAAATATTTGTTCCAGATTTTTCTCAAATTATTTTTCCACTTCAAACAATGATTAAGAAAAATTCAGTCTTTAAGTGGGGATCAGCAGAAAAAGAAGCTTTTGATCTAATCAAGCAATCAATAATCAATGCCCCAGCCTTAAATACTCCAAATTTTTCTAATCATTTTACATTGTATACCATTGCATCCAATTTCTCTTATGTCGCAGTACTCACGCAACTAAATGATCACAATCTGGAAGCACCCATTTCATTTTTTAGCTCAAATCTTCAGGGTGCTGAATTGAATTACTCTGATGTAGAAAAACAAGCCTTTGCTGTATTTAAAGCAGTCAAGCATTATAGACCCTTCCTTTTGAAAACCTACACAAAAGTTATAGTTCCTTTCCCTGCAGTTAGGCAACTATTGATCCAAAAATAACTGGGTGAAAAAAGGGCAAATTGGGTCACAGCACTTCAAGAGTATGACTTAGAAATTAGGCCAGCAAAGATTGTTAGGGGCCAAGGTTTTTGCAGGATATTGGCGGGAGCATCCAACATTCTAGAATCAAGTCATACAGATCAAACTGAAGAAATCAACCAGATAAGTGTTACTGATTCTGAATCTCAATATGCAGATTTAATCTTTTATTTAAAGAATGGTTATGCACCTCCAAACCTATCTTACAAAAACAAAAGGGCTATTAGGTTAAAAGCAAAGAATTTTACAATTATTGATGATGTGCTTTTTAGGCAGAATTATGATTCAATCTTATTAAGATGCCTTGAGAAACTTGAAGCACAAAAGGTTTTGCAGGAGTTACATGATGGACCAGCAGGAGGACATTTTGGGGCTAACACAACAGCTCACAAAATTATTCATGCTGGATACTATTGGCCTACTCTGTTTAAAGATGCCCACGAGTATGTAAGGAAATGCCTCAATTGTCAAACTTCTAGTGGAAGACAACGTAAATCAGCTTTCCCTCTGCAACCAGTCAACATTGAACAACCATTTGAGCAATGGGGATTGGACATCATAGGGGAAATTACTCCACCATCTTCCAAACAGCATAAGTATATCCTTACTGCTACCGATTATTTCACTAAGTGGGTGGAGGCCATTCCTTTGAAGGCAGCAAATTCTGAAGCAATCATTGAGTTCATAGATCAATTCATCATTACCAGGTTTGGTGTCCCAAATGCTCTTGTTTTTTATAATGCATCTTATTTCTCAGGCAATGCTATGTTTGATTTCGCTATTAAAAGAGGATTTAAATTAAAGTATTCTGCTAATTACTATCCCCAGGGTAATGGTTTAGCAGAATCTACTAATAAGAATCTGATCAAAATCATTAAGCGAACTATAGAACAAAATCATAAAAACTGGCACAAATCCTTATTGTTTGCATTATGGGCTGATAGGATAACACAGAAAGCTTCTATAGGATCTTCCCCATTCAATCTTGTGTATGGAAAAGAAGCAGTACTGCCCACAAATCTTGTTCTTCCTTCTTTAGCCCTAGTACAGTACATTGAGGAAACTCCTTCTTCTTCTATTCAGCTTAGACATGATCAAATTCTAAAACTAGAAGAAGAAAGAGAAAAAACCAAGGTTATTCATGCCAAACATCAGCAAATCATCAAGGCAGCTTTTGATTCAGTCTCATCCGGTTCAAAACAATTTCAAGTTGGTGATTTAGTTCTGAAATGGGACAAAGCCCATGAGGACAAGGGAAAACACACCAAGTTCCAGAAGATGTGGCTTGGACCATTTCAGATCTGTGAAAAGATAGGCCATTCGACCTTTATATTACAATACTTATCAGGGTTGAGAGATTCTCTCCCTGTTAATGGCCTTATCTTGAAGAAATTCTTTAATTGAGGAGGTAACCCCTTCTCCTTTTAGTTTGATAGATTTTTGTAGTTTGTAGGATTCTGTTTGGAAAATAATGTTGTAAGGTATCTTCTATTGACCTTTGCTGTGTTTGAAAATTTGATCTACAGAAGTAGTGTGATACTTGCTTTTAAAATAATATAACTCTTCATCAAAAAGGATAATTTCTAGGAAATTAGGTATCATTGTATTCTGAAACCATATTTCAAGTTTTGTGAACTCCTCTCAAAGTTTAAAAAATATTGTAAATCATTTTTTGTTTTCGAATTGGTCTCAAAAAGTTATCAATATCAAGATAGAAGCTAATCCAATTTCAGCATCTTCAACTCTTACCCTGTCATCCATTTACTCTTAAGGAGAAGATTGTTCATCCCATTCACTAAAGTTTATGATTACTCAGAGTGTAATTCTAAAATATCTGATATTAAAGATAAGAGATCTTATTACAAGCCTGCTTACCATGTTCATAGGGAAATAGTTTAACCGACATTACCAATACTGCATACCAAAACAGGGTAATGGCTTAAAATTATAAGACAAGGGGTCTCATCACGAGCCAGCTTGTTCGGTTAGATTACTACCAGTGAATGGCATTGTCAATAGCTGGCCACCAAACCAGGACAATGGCTTTTTATCTTATCAATAACAGAAAAAGGAAATGAAATACAAAATATGAAAACATGTTTTGAATTCATTCTGTTAATCACACTCTTAATTGGATGGAACAATGGACAACAGCATGGTTAAAAGGTATCCCTGTCGAAACTATAAACGTTTGCTGGCAGCAGAGGCTCTACCTATGACAGAAGAGTTCACTATAAAAGCTGATTTGGAAAAGTTTTCTGTTTTATCATTATAAACCAATAGAGGCCTATTTAAAACTTAGAATGTATCTATTTTCTTAAAAAAAAGAGAGGAAATTAGCAAAAATAGATTCATTTTACTTGGAATGCATATATACCTAGTTATATTAGAATTTTCCCCAGGATTACATTGTTGCATTCCCTTCCAGGTTGTGCGTATTACTGGGGGATACAGTGGAGAGGAGTCCAAGTTCATTGGTGGTGCTTAGCATTGGATATTTGACGTGAAATTTTCCGCAGAGGAGGCTAGGGAGGATTGTCAGCGTCTAGAAGAGTTTGGGAGCTGATTGATCTTTTGGCTGGGCAGTGTGACTTTCGCATTACTTGGGCTAGCACAGAGGTTGAGCTTTTCCATGGAGGTTAGAGGAGATAATTGGAGTGGTGTTTGCTTCCATTTCAGAGCTTGGAGGAGGAATTTGTGGTCATTCCTTGTAGGTTGTATTTCTTGAGCTATTTGGAGGGCGTGGGCCATAGAAGAGGTTGAATTTGGGAGGTCAACATCCAGCCAAACTATTTATGGCTTTTTCTGCGTTTTTGACAAGAATCCTAGATATAATGTTTTAGAATTTTTGAGCACCAGAAGGTGGGTTTCCAGCTATATCTTTGCAAGAGACAATGTAGAATTATTGGGAATTACACAGTGCCTTTGGGGATCGATTTTTGGAGGTAAAAATCAGGCCAAACCATTATGGGTTTTTGTGAGTTTTGTTCAAGGATCTTGGGGCTCAATTTGTAGCATTATTCAATCATCAGAAGTGGAGTTTCTTGCAGTTCCTTTCCAGCCAACAAGGTAGTTTTCTAGGAAGCGCAAAGCATTAGAGGAGCAAACATTTTCCATTATTTGATATCATTGTCTCATCACCTGGATTTTGTCATTCTTTCCATTGAGACAAGCCTAGGTGCATTCATCCATACTATTGTACTTCTCCATTAATTAATAAAATGGCTCAGCTGGTTCTACTTTTGGGGTTTTTATGAGCATGTATTGTTTGTTAACATTTTCTGTGTTGAGAATCGTTTTTTCTTTATATATCACTGTTGTGAAGTGCCTATTCCAAATTTTCTACATTTGGAACATTACAACTCATTGTGGCATGCAAGGTTAGCAATGAGCATGCCTATAAAAAGGCTTGTGAAATATCATACAATTTCATGCAACATAGAGAACAAATGCAATGCTAGGTAAGCAGGGAGTGAATACAATGCAAGGAGGAGATAGTGTTGTGCACCAAATGGATGCATGATGTAATGCAACAAAATAAACTACATGCAATACAATAATGCAAGAAAAATAAGACATGCAATGCTTATGCAGACAATTTTTCAATGTAATGAAAAATATTAATGCATGTTAAATGCATAATTTTATGCAACTAACTAACTACCTGCAATAAGAAAAACATGGAAAAAGCATATCTAAACCTTAACTAGTGTAAACCTAATAGCTTAAAAATAAAATCCTCATAAGAAAACCCTAATTGGAAAACTCTAGCAAGTAAACACTAAACTAGTCTAAACGTAAAACCCTAATTTAACCAGAGAGGAGATCGGGTCATGTGAAATCAAACTTCCAATGTGGCCACTGTAGTAGGCCTTGACCTGCAAGAACGAAGGTGTCAACAATTAGAGTCAGTATAAATAATTGTGTAAAAATAAAAGTGTTTACATGCAAAACATGCACAAGAGAAAAAAAGTCATTCCTGTTGGCAAGAAATCATGCCATAAAAGAGAATGTTCTAGCCAAGTTGCATCTCTATCCTGGTAGAGATAAAGAGAGAAAGATAAAATTGGAAACCCTGATCAATTCTCCATAACATGCATTTATTTGTTCTTAACCCTAAATCCAGCAAAAGAGAGATGAAAGTTTGTCTACTTGCAGAATAATTCATCAGATAAGACTCTTCAAGCCAATCAACAATACTCTCATGATATTCAAGGTGACTAACTTGAAAACCTTGAAAATATCTAGAAAATGGGCACCCATCAAAAACCCTAATTTCAGATTGTTCACAGATTTCGTCAAGGACGTGAGGACCTAACATAACCATCGGTAAGAGTCAAAGTGCCTCAATGTCTTGGCAAACCTCTAAACCTTCAAATGGTATATCATCAAATATTGGTGGTTCATAAGATCAACAAATGAATGCATGTCGTCATCATCAGTTGTGTCATCAAAACCATTATTGGATATATCATTGGTTTAATCAAATGGGTTTGAATTCTGAAAGACTAGAAGTTAAAAAGATTAGATTCTTCTAACTTCTAAGATGAAGATGAATCAACAATATTAGTATCAAGAAAGAGATGAGTCATGTGGTTTGTTCCCTCGCATACAGTGGACTATAAGGCAGCACCATCTTGTAGCTAATCATAATCTGCACTAGCTATGTGAAGATCAGAAGGATTTGAGACAATGGCTAGTGTATCGTTTTAGCAAACAAATCAGGGTATAGGGAGTGATGCATAGTGGTTGATAAAACATTCAAAGAAATATCACTCTTATTAGAAACCATAAAAAATGAGCTTTCATCTAGGAAGGTGGTGCTGATAGGAGAAGTTTGTGAGGAAACCATTATCTAGCCAAGTTCAGGGATCTCATCAGGATCATGAGAACCTAACATAACCATCAGCAGAAGTTGAACTGCCTCAACTTCTTGACAAGTCCCTGAACCTTCAAAAGTTTGATCATCAAATTTCGGTTGCTTAGTGAGATCAACAAGTGAACATCAGCAACTATCATCATAGGTATCAATGAATATGTTTTCAATAGAATGACAATCGTTAAAGCCACTAATTTGATCAGATTGGGCATCTGACACATGAGACTCTTGAAGGATTAAGGATGAAGAAGAATTGATCGAAGGACTTTCGTGAACTTTTTGAATTGTAGAATCCTCCTCTTCACTTGTTGAAGACTGCAGATTGAAAGGATCATGTATAAGCAATTCAATATTTTCATACTATGATTCTGAGACAACACTATGATGCACATGATTGCAATCAAAGTCTTCCCAATAAATATCGAAATGGTTTAAAGAAATAGTTGGTGTGGCAAACTCATCAAATAAATCAGGGTACTAAAAATGAAAAGACTCATACGAAGAATCATCAGTTCCAACTAAATCCTAATGCACAACTCAAATCCTGCACACTAGTGTCAACTTTAGGAAATAACATATTAACATGCATGTCATGCACCATTGAGTTTATAGGCATTAAGTATTATCTGACACAGGACCCAGGTCATTGCAAACAAGTGAAAGAGGAAGCATAATGTGAGGATATTCATGAATGCATTTAGTTGGATGCTTAAAAGTCTCAAGTTGGATCTTATCAACAAGGGGAGGCATTGTACCAAGTTGATATTTAGGTTGTCTAATTTCACCATGATGTATGAGAGATTTAGAAGTAAGAAAATTGGTTCATTTCCCTACATATACTTTTCATCACCTGAATTGTTAATGACAAAAAATTCATTAGGAAATGAAGCTGAAGGAGGAAGAGGAATTTCACAGGAAGTAATTTCCTCCTTAGAAGCTTGAGACTTTTCTCGACTCACAAAAGTTGGCAAGACAATATTGTGGATAAGGTTTATCTGATTCACAAATTACAAATTACCAAAATTGTCACCAATATCAGGATTCATTTTAGATTGAACTTGTTGCAAAGAAAGACAAACCACACGCCATAATTTCTCCCCAAATACATCCAATCCATGTTTGTATCAGGAAATTGATAAACAATATGAACAAACCTATCAATGAAATCCTCCAATGGTTCTTTGAGTTTCATTCTAAGTTAATGTATCCTTTTAAAAAAATATTGATAAGAATACTTGTCAAAATATTGATGGAGCTCCTTGATGAGTTTCTCTAACGAATGGATAGATGCAGCTAGTAATGTGTGGCATCATTGCTTGACACAACCTTCAAGTGTGAGGGTGAAAAATCTAGCAATAGCATATTTACAATTTGTTCCATTAGAATGACATAAATGAATAACTTGACATATGCGTCCTAATACAGTTGTTCGACCCTTGCCATCAAACTTAAACTGTGACAAGTGATAAACTATTTCCACAGGCACTGAAAGATTAATACTTTTAGAAAAACAACCCAGAATAGAGATTTTGGAAGGAGCCATATCAATATATGATATTAAAATAAGGGATCCACGAGCTCATATTATCATCTAGCCCTCCTTCTAGCACCAAAATTCTATTGACAGGCTGAAATGTAGTGCCAATAACTAAGGGGGCTCCTTAGTGTGAAGTCCCAATTAGACCTCACACCATTTGGGATAGGAGCCCCATCTAGTATGTAGGCCCGGTAGCCATCATGTTGGTTTTTCTCTTGGCTTTGAAATGAGGAGATGTCAAGACGAGGGAAAGAATGAAATGCTCGGAGAATAGGGATGATATTAGGTCATGATTGACAACCTACAAGGAAAGATACAAGAATGTAACAACAAAACAATAATGAGATGCATGCCACAGAAAGGTTACTGAGCTAAAACCATCTCACACATACATGAACCGGAACATGCTAGAGGTTAATTGCAAATCAGTTCACAATAATTTATTAGCACAATGTGGAATAATAAAGCAAGGACTCAAAGCAAACATGCAAGCAATAAGCCAGGAATCAGTTCATTAACATATCACCACATGAAAGCACTCATAAAACATAGTTGGAATACAGGATAGCCAATACAACCACCATAAAGATGCATGGGTATCAATGCCAAAAGTGAAGAACTTATTATCAATGTTGCATATTCAAGTATATATCCAGCAAACCATCAAAGCCCAACAATGGAACATGGGATGCTCATACCATTTCCCAAAGAAAAACCTTGGCCTCACCACAACTCACCCTACTAGTTGCAAAGAGCTAAGTACCTCTAGTTGCTTAAGCACAAATCAGTTATCTAATGCTAGTCCTAGGTGAAGTGATAAAGTCCCTTACGAATGAGGCATGATGGCATATTTATAGAAATGAAGTGATTTTTCACCTATCGTGATATTTTTCCTACCCTCATGATTCTTGAACTTCATCACGAATTTTGAATGTCTAATGACTATTACATGCTCAATCGGTCTCTGCATAGATGTGAGTATTAGGATGAGAAATATTTACAATATGATGAAGAGAAGTTATGAGAAGAATAAACATGGTTCCCTGAATCCCTAGAGTGATTGTTGCCAATGTTGTTGTAAATTCATGGATGATTGCATGAGCTAAAGAGAAGAGTTGTGATATTTATTTGTTGCATTGACCACACATTTGCGTGCTATTGTACTTATCATCAAATAGATTGCTTTAAAGACTAATATCAACATTCCCCAACTTGGTTGACATAGTGCCTTGGTCAAACCCTAGGTGACCTTGGTGTTATTTAGACTATCGATAAATCATTGCCGATCAATATCACATACACATGTAGTAACTTTCCCCACAGCTACAATCATGAAAACACATAACAAACAATTAGGGCACCAGATTAAAACATTTCATTATAACAAGAAAGGAAATTTTTCAAGAAGTATCTATTTGTTTGTTGTGAATAAGGATGCCCAACATCAATAATATTGAGGGATTGGGAGGAATTTACGGGCCTAAAACATTGGTTTCATTCAAACAAACACATCCTAATGGTTTCAACCCTAGCCTATAATTCTAGGTAGTATTTGTTGGTTTTAAAGCTTAGTTACATGCTTTTCTTTTGCTCCAATTTTATTTTAAATTTGAATTGATTCTTCAGTAGTAAGAAGTAATTATTTTACAATCACAAGTGACTGGAAAGTTATGCTCTAATTTATGATAGTGGTCAAGTGCAATAGAAAGACCATTTAAAAAACCACTAGAATTTGTAAGCAAGGCCTTTGGCCAACTCAAATTAAAGGAGCACTAGCACAAAGTCCTGAATGGTGTGTTTCCAATGGCATGCAGTCTCCTCCAATTGGTCTTTTGCAAGTCCCTTAATCGCATTTGATAAAGGAAGGTCACATTGTTGGTTCTGGCCGGCCAACAACTAAATATGTGCAACATATATATTATGGGGAATTCTAGTGTAATTTAAGGTTTGGACATTAGAAACTTATTCATAAATGAGCTACAAAAACCTCCTTCTAGAATATGTCCTATTGTGGAGTCCTTTTACTACTACCAATAACCTTAGAAAGATTTCTTGGATTTCTTAGTAAGGAGAAGACCTAAACCGATGCATTGATGTCAGAACTTCTAAGTTTTGCATCACAGATGAATATTACAGTTTTATTGACAAATTCACTCTAGTTAATAGATTTCATTTCCTCCAGCAATCATTTTCATTGTTCTTCATTCATATGACTATTATGTTGTGCTTGATGTTGTTGCCTTTCTTGTTAAAGACCGAATGTGGGTGAGGGACACTTGGCACAAGAATATTGAATGCAGGGGAAGGCGAGCATTACAAATTGGAAGATCACCAATCTGATTTGCGTACTAATTCTATCACTTGCGACCAAAGCAGAGAGGTCACAATTTTTATTGGTAAGGCTAGGTCACATTTGATAATTGCAGCCCTCGGAGATCAAAACTGAGAATTTGCGACCTGAAGGGAAAGGGATTTTCCCTTTAAATGTTCTATCATTGCCCACACATGGCTCTTGATGTTTCCCGTGGCCTTTAATGGTTTATTGACCCTTTGATTGATTTACCAATGTTGATTTAGATATTTTTCAAATGCTCATGTTTAGCGATGGGATTCTTCCTTTCCAACAGTTTTTAGCACTATTTGTGTGAGTAATTTTCCCTCAACGCATTGTGTTGTTTCTTATTCGCATAACAATTTATTGATTTCCCACCACTCATTGTTTCATTACCAATGCATTGTGCTATTACTAATGGTCAACACGTTTCTTTAATGGTTTTGAATGCTCCTTTGGATGAGTTTTCAACATTGCTCTTGAAATATTTAAAAAGTTGCATGTGCATCAATTTTCAACGTTGCTCTTGAAATATTTCAACCATAGCATCTCGGTCAGTGATATTTAATTATTTTTAATGCAGTCTCCATTTTCCTAACACATTATATTATCCCTCAAATACATCCTTTATTTCCTTGCCCAGTGAATTGTGACTATGCTTTCAACGCCCTAGCAATACATTGAAAGTTGTATCTTTCAAACTTTAGCTTGCCTTTAAGATTGTATTTTCAATAAAATGATACCATGCTTTGGAGGAAACAACATGAAGCTCATACATTGTCACTTTAATGTATTATTAGTCCCTACCATCTGGCAATGGCATGGGACTATAGTAATCGAAAATGATGTAGTTAGTATTAGTTGAGTTGTTTGCTAGCGACTGTTTGTTGAGTATAATCAAAGTTTTTAAGTGAATAGTGATTTGCAGTATTATTTGGCCTCTTCCCGAGGTAGAAAGGCTCAAAGCATATACTATCTTGCCTTTGTCTATTCATTTTGGTTCATTCTTTTTGGAGTTGTCGATTAATGTTAGCATTAATCTAGCCGTATGAAGAAATGCTAGCTCCCGCTCCCGGATATTGTTTTCTATTTATTAGTCTTTGAAGAGTCTTTGAAGTTTCCACCTGTTGCAATGTGTCTACCGTGTCTATTGCAATGTGTACTCTGCATATTGATGTGTACTCTGCACATTGCCTACTCTGCATGTTGCTTTGGCACAAGTCCATCCAGCCTAATACAAAACCAAAACCAGAACAAAACCAGCTGAGGAACATTGGTAAGATCAATACATACCTTCTCATCGAATTTCTAGTTACAGGCCCTATAATTATCTAAATGGGCAATAATCCTAGAGCAGAAGCCCTGCAATTCTCTGAATCGACAATAATCCTAGAGCGGAAGCCCTGCAATTCTTTGAATCGGCAATAATCCTAGATCGGAAGCATGACTGCAATAATCAAAAGAAATTACTAAAGGTCCAAAGGGTGACCTCGTCCCAAAGTCTAGCCCATGCACAAGGTGAAAGGGATCGAGGCCCAGCAGACTCCATTATAGTTAGAGGTAAAGACGTTGGAGACGTTAGATCAGTTCCATTAGTTGTATAGGAATTAGTTAGATAAGGAATTACAGTTGCGTTAATTCCAGATGAATAAATCCCAGTTGCATACCAAGTGCTTAGCCAAAGAGAATAACAGGCCATACCAAGAGTGTGAGCTGAAAGAAATAACAGTTTGTACCTAGAGCTAAGCCGAAGATTTGTTTCTTGCAGGCGGGCGGGGATCAAATTGGCAGGCCTCCTGTGCTATTTACTCTGCCCTTACTATGCTATGTTATATTTTTTATTAGCTCCCTCAACCCATCCAATTCAAGCAGTCAGCCCCAGAAATCAAACACTTTATGGCCAACCTACATTCTATTTAGCATTGATAATCTACCCAGGATGCTAATCAAGGATTCTCTGATCATGGGTACAATGTCTTTCGCCACAAATCCTTACTCCATCTGCAGTAACAGAACAGATGCTTGCCAGTTTCTGTCCATGGAGTTTTCCTCCCTCGATATGGTTGAGAACCCATGAGACGGACAAATCCTACAATGGGATCGATCGGCGGAGGTGTATGATACAAGATCACCAAATCCCGAAACCACTGGTACCTGTCATCGTTGTCTTGCTCTTCAACCACGTTTCAATCATGCATTATGATGCGTTATGTTCAACCATGTCTCTTGTTATGTTCAACCTTTGCTTTTAACAATTCAAACTTTTGTTACGTTCAACCTTTGCTTTTAACTATTCAAACTTTTGCTCTGCAACTTTAATTTCTTTGTTATGCTCCTGAACATGTTTTTACCTTAGCGATGCTCAACTCTATATATCCTTTTGGGCTCATCAAATTTCATAGTTTCTTTTCTTTGAAGTGCATACAGTGGACAAAGGGTATTTCAAGTGGCACAATGGCTAACTGTAAGAATTTTTTTTTCCTTTGCTTTTTAATTTGCATGCCGTCTCTCTGACTTTGAAATTTTACTATGGCATCAAGAATAAATGGCAGAGTCTCGTACCCTCTGCAAAAGGTGAGTTTCTCCTTTAATTTTTGTTCTTTATCCTTTTGTCCCTTTATCTCTGTTAAGGGTTTATAAAATTTTGTTTTCCCCTTTTTCATATATTTTGATTGTTTGAGCATTCTAATGCTACCCCTTGCATTGCAAGTTCAACTTTCTCTTCTGCAAACTATAGGTGGGTTTTTTCTTTTGTGGATTTCTTGTACAGAGCAACGGGCTCTATTTGCTTTTGTTTCTGCCATTCATTCCCTACCAGTGCAAAGCAGAGCAGAGCAAAGCAAAGCATATAAATCTTTGAAGGCTCGGGGACAATGGATTGCTGACCAATTTATTGAAGATGGCGGGGTTTGTAGGTGTCTTGGTCTTGGATCCATAGCTCCAAATTCAATTCACACAAGTCCAACTCACAGATTTGAAATCTCGTGTAAGTTTTTGAAACGAATTTAAGATCTTTTTTTAATCGACAATCGATGGTAACGGTTTCAAATATCGTGGTTTCATTCATATTCTGCAATCCAAAAATGCAATATTTTAGACATAAATTTTTTTCTGAGAGGTTCTGTTCTGAGGAAACCAAATGGATCTGGTATATAATTAGATCAGTTGCGTAATCGATCATGTTGAGGCAACTATTTGTTTTGTAAAGTCTTTATCATTATTGCAGAACCTAGCCACAGTTAAAATCATTGGAATGGAGGATTCAACAATTCAGATATACAATGTCCACATTATGTTTTCTTATTTGAATTTGAGTCACTCGTTGAAATAAGTAATTTCTCATATCAATCTTTGTGTGCAGCTTTGTGTATGGGGTATAGATGGATGGGATAAGCGAAAGTCAAAATATATTCAGTTGCAGACGTCAAGACCATCACCAGTTGATGGAGATACTAGAGTATTGTTCCATAATGATCAAGTCCACTTGTTGGTCGTGCATGAGAGCCAACTTGCTATTTATAACGCTTCCAGAAGTGAAACATGCCATCAATCATAAGTAGATTTCTGCTTTTCTTGAGGCAACTATTTGTTTTGTAAAGTCTTTATCATTATTGCAGAACCTAGCCACACTTAAAATCATAATAACAAGCCTGAGTGCACTAAACTTGTGCACATTGTATATCTGAATTGTTGAATCCTCCATTCCAATAGCCTTAGCTAACTTTTGCCACTGGCACTCTGCGTTTAAACAAGTTGTATGTGTGAGACTATGTGGGAAGACCAGTTACAAGCAGGGGCTCTTGACCTTTTGCTTCGTGCACACCCTAGCATTGGAGTTTCTGGACTGAAGCTTGTGGTTTTCCATGAGCTAGAGCTAGTGTCCAAGCTAGACAATGGACTGGTGCTCCGAATTGGATTTTCTATATGGGGCTTCTCTTCTGGAGTTTCTGGACTGAAGCTTGGGGTTTTCCATGAGCTAAAGCTAGTGTCCAAGCCAGACAATGGACTGGTGCTCCAAATTGGGTTCTGTTCTGACATCTCCAAAGTTCGGAGGAAAGATTGGCTTGGGCACTTGTTCGGTTGAAAATGGAACTTTTCATTTAATATGTCACTTGTGAAAGTAATGGTTATGAAAAGATAATCCGGCTAGATTTTCAATGCACTATAAAAATAAAATTATGTTTAGATATAGCCATATCAAAAAGGTACGTTAGAGAGGAGAGTTATATTATTGAGGAACAGCCTTGCAGAGAAGTGAGTTAATTACCTCCAAACAGCAAAACAGTCGAAGATGCCAAAGCTACAACATGTAGCATTATGCTTGAAATCATTTACATTACATGCAGAGTCTTTGCTCCATGGAATTTTTCCTGAACTAGTTCCAGTAAGAAATTACAATCTTGCCAATATGCCTTCCATACCACACTCTCTCAAAACAAAATATCAAAATCTCTGCTAATAATTTAGTATAAAGAGAAATGATCCTGGTAAGATGGCACCATTATTGATGGTAGATATACGAACAGATAAATCATAATTGTAAGGCACAAGGTAGCACAAATGACTCTAATAGATGGCACCACTATTGATGGTAGATATACGAATAGATAAATCATATTTGTAAGGCACAAGGTAGCACAAATGACTCTAATTTTTCTTCCTCCTTTTTTTCTTTCAACTCTACTCTTCAAGCATTACCTTGAATCTAATTCTAACCCTTGATTGCTTGCAGCTGGATTTGAATTGACAGTTCCATTATCCAAAGGTATTATACCCCATTTTCATTCTAATTCTAGAGGCTCAATCCCTTGAATACCTCCATCAGTCAACCCAATGGAAAACTGATGATCTTTAACGAATCAAACACTGAGGGTGCAGGGAAAACCAAATTTGTTCAAAGTTAGAAATGGCATTGGAATTCGCTTCTAAGAAAATTTAACGAATCAAACATTGTGGGTACAGGGAAAAGCAAATTTGGAACATTTTCAGAGTACTTGTGACTTGACATCGTGTTCTCTTGTAATTTCAACCATGTTTACTAGAATGAGCAATTTTTATTGATCTTTAACCCTACTTCTTTCAACTCCAAATTCTCATGATTTCTGATATGTGCATCATTTACAGGGACAAACATGGATGCAGTGATCTTTAACGAATCAAACACTGAGGGTGCAGGGAAAAACAAATTTGTTCAAAGTTAGAAATGGCACTAGAATTCGCTTCTAAGAAAATTTAATGAATTGTGAACATTTTCAGAGTACTTGTGACTTGACATTGTGTTCTCTTGTAATTTCAACCATGTTTACTAGAATGAGCATTTTTTATTGATGTTTAATCCTACTTCTTTCAACTCCAAATTCTCATGATTTCTGGTATGTGCATCATTTACAAGGACAAACATGGATGCAGTGATATTTAACGAATCAAACACTGAGGGTGCAGGGTAAAACAAATTTTTTCAAAGTTAGAAATGTCACTAGAATTTGCTTCTAAGAAAATTTAACGAATTGTGAACATTTTCAGAGTACTTGTGACTTGACATCGTGTTCTCTTGTAATTTCAACCATGTTTACTAGAATGAGCAATTTTTATTGATCTTTAACCCTACTTCTTTCAACTCCAAATTCTCATGACTTCTGATATGTGCATCATTTACAGGGACAAACATGGATACAATGATCTTTAACGAATCAAACACTATTGGTACAGTTCCTTTGTTATGGTTGATTACACATATATTTCTGCTCATATTCTTGGGTAGTTTTATATTTTCTCTATTAAGAAAATTTATTGAATCATATTTATATCTCCAATTCATCTTCAAGGTTGCAGAATCTATTGGAGCAAGGTTGTAGAATCTGTTGGAGTAAGTGTTTTATATCTCCAATTCATCTTCAAGGTTGCAGAATCTGTTGGAGCAAGGTTGCAGAATCTGTTGGAGTAAGTGTTTCACAGTCAGATGGAAATGTAGTTTGAAAAGAAGGTGGATGAGCCAGGGCAGATGTACAATCATGTAGGGGGTCTGAAAAGGACACTGAACTGCTACTAACACAAGGCAATTGTTGTGTCACAAATTCCATTTCTCTTGAAGATAGAACAGGTGGCTTATGTTGTTTCTTGTTATAGCTTGTCCCTTCTTTTGCTTCATTTTGTTTCTGTGCATTTAATAACCACTGAGGCAGGCTTGACTTACGTTTTGATTAATTTTCTAAAATTTGGAGTGCATTTGATTGGATTATAAGGGATTCAGGATTAATGGCAGCCTAAATGTACTTCTAAACTTGGGCTATGGTTTTGATTGTAGACTTGGTTTTGGTGGAGCCTTGTTGGATCTTTTATATGTTTGGGAGAATTTTGAAAGTAACTACAATGGAGGTTGCTCTTTGATCTTGACTTTGTAGTCTATCCAAATTCGGCAGAGACTTTCTGCCTCTGCAGCCCTCCTTGTTTAATGTAAATGTTGCATCTATTGTTGTGCATCCATGCCATCTTCACTTAACTTTCTAGAAAGAGAATGAAACAATTTTACTAAGTTAATTTACAATAATGATACTTTTTATGTGCATGCATGGGAGAAAATAAATAATAAAGATAATTTACTTAAGGAATATATATGCAATAGCATCAAAATCAAGATATTAGAAATTGTAATGGTTGAGGAAGACATACTTGGAACCACTTCAAAATTGAGGCATCTTAATGGACCTATTAATTGCAAGTAACTTTGATATATTATGTGATGCCCAAGGTGATGATGTAATTGTAGTGCAAGTACCATGAAGTGTTTTTGAAAATGCATTCTAGAGTATGTGGGCTAAGTTACATCATGACTAAGTTGATCATCATGAAAATATATAGTTTCAGAGGTTCAAAGTCAAAGTGACAATTTCGTGACCATAATGAATTTCTAGCCGTTGCCACAAGGTACCTTCATTGCATCATAAAGAACATTATAGGAAGATAAGGCTTGAAGGCATGTGAGGTTTAATGTACATTATTAGAGAAGCAATCCCTTAAACCATAATACATAAAAATTTCAATATCCAAGATGAAACATGAGGAATAAATGCAATATGCATCGCGTGAGCAGGTGCACCGATAGGGTTTGATAGAATTTGGGTCATGGGGATATTGTCCAATTCAAAACATGATCATAAAACTTATGAGCTTAAGTAAGCAAGGGGGCTGATATTTTTGGATATCAGCAAAAATTTTGGATGGTGTTGTAGTAGCTACAACATGATCTTAAAGTGGTGGAAGTATAAAAACAGAGGCAAGTGGAGGCCATCCTCCACTTTGAGTATACCTTAGGTTATTAGGAGAAGAGAGCTCATAGTCTTACCAGAGGAGATGGGAAAAACTACCACACAACATGAATATCAAAGAGTACCATTCCCATGACATGTTGCAAGCTGCACTGGCCAAAACTCCTCTATATAAGAGGATCATTCTAAGGTTTGAAGTCTTATGGATTAGACTTAAAATCAATCCACCTTTGTTGTTAGGAATTTATGAGCATAAAATATAAGAAGAGTAGTCAAGAGAGTTGTAGGACATTAAGACAAAACAAGGTTTTTTTTCCGCAGGCATAGCCACCTACAACACAACATGTGATATTAAACAGGTCATCAAGGAAATGAATGAGGAAAAATGGGGAAAGGAGGAAGAATAGGTTTCTCAAAGGATGAGCAAAAGTTTCAATACGGGGGTATGATGGGCCTCCTAATTAGGTAAACAAAAGGCCTATCTAACCTCTCTAGAACACATAAAGGTTGTATTAGACCTTCCCTTTTGCACTTAGTAACCTTTTCTTGGAATAAATGAGTTCTTAGGAAGGTTAAAGGGATTTATCATGTTTTATGTGCCTAATGTGATTATGATGTAGGATATTGAGAAGATTTGGCATAGATCATGAGGATATCCAGTCTAAGATATTTATGGGACCTATCCCCTGCTACAGGAATTTCAAACTTAACTAGCTTGGAGCATTAACAACTCCTCCTTATAAATGTGTGACCACTAAAGGAGCAGGATCTTGTTTTTAGGGGTTGTTAGAATAGGTTAGTTTGTCAGTCGAAAGGTACCTCGAGTTAATTATTTATTTTTTAAAAGAAGTTCAAAATCATAAATTTTCTCATTGTCATGCTTTGACCTGTCACTGCTCAAAGGAGTCATCATTAGTCGGGCCACCACTCTGGTCATCAAGGTCAGTCATTAGGAAGGAGTGTCTAATGTATGGGAAAGTTTTGTAACAAATTGTTGAGTTTGGGCATTAGGTGATGATAGGTTGGTAATTTGGTCAAAGTGTCTGCTATTGAAGGAAGGATCTCGAAAGGATCCTAATCATTAATGTTTGAATCTATACCCTTGCTAGACATTATATGAAATACCTCTACCTATATCCTTTTTCCCCTCATTACATTACTTCCCTTCATTCCTTAATGTTTATATTATTCCTATTTATTATTTTAGGCCTAAGCCCTCATCCTCGTTTTGACCTAACTACATTTCCCTAGGCCTAAAATACCCCCTTCCCTAAACATCATTACACACCATGATTGACCCATCCTCCTTTTCACCCCTGAAAAACTTTGGTTACCGAAGTTATCATGTCTAAATCCTCCGCCACCCTACAACATTTGAACAGCGCTATCTCAAGCATGTGAAATTTCATGAGCAACATGGGTTACATGTCAAACTTGTTACATCAACAGAATAATTTCAAATCATTGTAAAGGCCACCAATTTCCTGTATGATTGCTCGTAGGTGATGGACTCATCCCTCATGCAGAGAATGAGATGAGTGATATTATTCCAAAGCAAATATTGCAAGGGAGTTCAAAAAACACAAAGAAGCTCAAAATTTGTATGGATTTTTACAGGTTGTTGAACAGTTCGAGCATGGCATTACATTTTTCTGCACAGAGAGGGTTTGCATCTCAGGATAGTCTTCATCACATAGTTTGAACATAGATATTGGAGAGGTAGGGAGTCAGTTACCTTTCCTGAAAATTCTCATTGCTAGTTCTCCCGGTTGCTGTGTTGAATCGTGTTTGTCCCTTAGAAAACTAGCGTTGTGCATACTCTATTCTGTTTGACAAACACAATCTTACCTTTAAGTGCGTTATCACATTGCTATAGACATAAAATTTGGATGATGAATGTTTCCTGAAGCAATTAATGTTAGATGTCTTTTAAATTTTCAAAATCCCCTGCTTGTATTCGATCACATAGATTGTGTTGTCCCCATCTTGTTGTTACAACTACTCAAGTAGATTTGTGTTGTCACTCAAGCCTGTATTCATTCCTTTGGGTTTGTACACATAGCCATAACCTAAAGTCAAATTCGATCTGCTAGGTATTAAGATAGGATGGCCCCTGCTACTAGAAAAAAGGGAGTAGACCTTGTATGCACCAAACCCAACACTTTGAGCCTACTCAATTCATCCCTTGCCATCAGAGTGGCTTTTGATAACACATGGTGCATTTCTTGTTGGGTGTGGAGCCTGGTTATCTTCTTTATTTAGAGATATCGCCACATTGGACCCCATTTCGTAATATGGCAGCAATGCCACCCGTAAAATGTACGCTACAAGGGGGGTCCAAGGGGGGGCGACTGCGATCTTTGGGAGCCCACCCTGGTGGGGGATCGGGGGCAGTGCCCCTGAAGCTAAAAATAGATGTAAATTTGCCCTGTAAAATGTTGTAATTTCATTGTCAATCTGGGTTGTTCATTAGGCAGAGATCTGACGGTAGAAGTTATGTTTAATTTAGGGCTTTTTCCCTAGAAGGCAACCCCTCACTATATATGAGGGAATTGTATTGTGTCTATGTAGATTTGTATTCTGTGCAATAAAGAGAGAGGAGATTGTGTGAGAGCGAAGAGGGAATCACAGCGGATCTGTTGTAGGTTGTATCTCTTCATTTTGTTGGATAATATAAAAATAAGGACTGGTTGTTTCTCTATGGACGTAGCTGGTGAGCACCAGTATTGTAGGAATAATGCTGCAACTCTTGGGCTGCCTACTTTACTCTTATCAACCTGGTAGTTCATAACAAACTTGGAAGCGATGATGTTGTATGCACAAGTACTAGTTCTTACTGCAGGCTGTCACTTGGTCAGTTGGCGCAAGATCACTAGGAGCTCAAGCCAACTTCTATGGATTCCAGAAGAAGCTCTGTATGTGATGAAAGAAAGGAAATCTTACTCTACAGAGGCTACTCTACTTGCAGAAAGGAAAAAGACTGAAATGTAAAGTAAACCTAGCAAACCCTACTTAACCAACTAATCCTACTTTTGTAGAAAGAAATATGAAAACCATGAAATGAATGCCATTACCTACTCAAGGAAGTAAACAACATCTACTCAAGCGATCTCTAGAAGGAAATGAGGAAAAAAAATCTTTTTGGATTTTTATGTATTTTTATGTGAATTTGTCATGCATGTAATTTATTTGTTTGTGAAGGTGGTAGAAAAGAGGTGGTGATGGAGGGTGGTTTTGGGACTCGAGAGGATGTAGGATGGTGTGGATGGGTCTTAGGAGGCCTCAGGTGGCCTTCTGGAGGCTTTTCCTGCAATCGGCCTTCAAAAGGAAGCCTACAAGAAAATCTACAAGAGAACACCAGGGATCTACAGGAGGTCTATAGGAGGTCTACAAGAGGATTCCGAGAGCAGTTTTGACAATTTTAAAGGTATGAGAGTGGGTGGAAAGGGTAGATGAAGGCTGGGATGATGTGTTAGGGCACCTAGGGTTCACCAATGATCACTAGGAGAGGGAAAGATGATCAGGGGAGAGGAAGAAATCCTATGGAAAAACACATAAAAGTAAGGCAAATTTGAGGTGAACTTTGGGCGACCTGTAGGGCATATATCAGGGAGAGAATGTGATGGCTGATAGGCTAACCTGCTATGAGAAGAAATCTGCTGCAAACGAACTGATAGTCAAACAATGAAATCAAGCAAGCAAGGAAATTAAGTACATCAAAAAAAACAGAATTTTGCATCAAGCTAATCTAAATTATGAGCTATGGAAAGAAATGCTGAAAAATGCTATAATGAGAGAAATCATGGAAGAAGACTTATTGAAAATATAGAAATGAGCATGGTGAAATAGATCTAAAGCAAAGCATTAACCTTCTAACAAACTGCAACACTAAAAATCCTATGGAGAAGGAAAATCTGTGTTTTTGTGGCAGCAAGAGGGTCTTGGCCTCAGTTCATGGTCCCAAAGGGAGGAAAGGAGGCCAAGGCACTATTGTTGGCCTTTTGTATCTTCTTTCTATCATTGTTTACCCTGCTATAGAAAACACAAATGGAAACAACCTTCTAAATCACCAAAAGCAACCTATTCTTAACCAAGAAAGAAATTCATCTAACAACAACTAATCCATAAACTGAAACAAAGCATATAAATACAAACAAGAGGAGCTTGGCTGCTTGGATTGGGCCCTAACCCAAGAGCTTCAGCCCTCTGAGGTAACTCAGTGCTAGCTCAAGAAGAATCTCATCTTTATTATCAAAATAGTAATATGATTACATGAAATTGTCACCAAAAGTAAGCTCGAAGTTGAGCAAAGCAAAACTACAACAAAAATTCAACCCTAGTGAGGCCCTAGGCCTCTCTACTTATACAACTGAAGCTCCCAACAGCTTCCTTAAAATCAAGGAGGCTTGGCTCCCAAAACTTGAGATAAACATAAGTTATCCTCCACTTGCTCGGTTGCCTCCTATTGCATTTATTTGGTTGTTTGTGCCCCGAGCTGCATGAAGTAGAATTTGAAGTGGGGAGTAATAAATGAGGGGGATTCCCTCCTATAAATCCTCTCCTTTTTCCACTTCGAATGATTGCTGCCAATTGTCCATTGAATCATTGACTTTGTCTTCAAAATTCAACAAAATCTGTATTAAACACATATTAGACCTCATGGCATCATAACTAACCCAACTCACTCTATAAGCATAAATATAATCAAAAAACATGCAATAAGCTAAGAAAATGGTTGATTTAACTATGTTAGGAGGCAAAATGAGCCCATATAATTACCCATTTATGGGGCTCATCATCACCCCCCTACTGAAGGTGTTGCTCATCCTCTGAGCAACTTAGTCCATCTCCTCATCTTTGATGGCCCTGGTGGCCTCCCTAACATCCCATGCTTCTGATGTGATCTCCTCTTCTTTGTCATGGAATCCTGCCTTTCTGTCTACCTCTTCCCACTGTTGTTGCTCTTCTTCCTCTTTTCTACCTTCTAGCATGCCTAGCAGCAGTGGGGGACTCAATTTGAGGCCAATCCAATTGACCTTCAAACTCTGCATGGAGCGCTTGTACATTGGCACTCTCCTTAATGCCTCTTTCATCCTTGTTGGGGAGTGATACTCCCTGATCTGCAAACTGTGTGGTAAGGTGTTCCACCTCCTCATACAAGCATGCACACAGTCATCCCCAAGTAACCTTTCCATATCCTCAAAATGTGCAATGGCTTGAGCCTGATCATTGATATATTTAGGGGCAATTTGGGGATTATTTGCAAGTAGGTTATGTGTGCTGATGAGTGCCATGGGATCTGATGGCTTAGCTCTGATCATTAAGGGCTCATTCTACTCCTTTATCATCAACTTTCTTATTTCTGCTGCCCTTAACTCTTCATGATTCATCCATGAGGCCATGGCCATTAGTTGCAGGTCCCCTAGCCTAGCATTGGGGTCCCACACATTCATGTCTGTGAGGGCCATGTTATGCAGATAGAATTCTGCTATTTTTGCCTTGTCTTCTGATGAGCTTTGGTCACACAAGTCCATAAACTGTTTGTAATCTTGAAAAGGAATTGTGCCTCTCTGTGCCAAAGTCTTTATCTGAAACTGTAGCCATTGGTCCTTGAGGTATAATCCATAGGATTTTTCTGGTGTTCTACATTGCAGTGCCTCCATGGACCAGCTGGCCATGCATGCCAATTATGTCTCTTTTTCTTGCAGTTGTCTTCTTAGCAATTCATTTTCTGTTTCAAGGTGAGTTCTTGTGATTTCTTCTCTATGTCTGACAGCACTTAATTCTCTGCCCATTTCTCTGAGTTGATTCTCCATATGGCCAATATCCTCAACTCCCTTGGATTTGGCTATTTGCATCCACCTATGGGTCCTTATTCTTTCTTTCTCCAACTCAAAGAATAGTGGGATTGTAAATTTTTGTGGAATGATTCTTCCCCCCTCAAGAAGAATGTAGTAAGAGCTAAGACTAGGTTGGGGGTCAAGTTCTTGTGCCTCTGTTGCTTCCTCCTTCCCTTGTGGCTGTCCTTCTATCCTTTTTTCAAGTTTTTCAGTCTCTTATAGTCTTGACAATGTCTCCTGTAGAACATTATATGCCTCTTGTAGAACTGTTTTTGAGTCTTGTGGTTCTTTTTCCTTTTGTGTGGGAGATCTAGGAGTCCCCCTTTCATAAGTGATAGGTGCCTTGGAAGGGGATTCCTTTCCTTGGACAGAGGGTGAATCTTGAATAACAATAGGCACTTTAGAAGAAGGCTGGGGTTTCCCTATTTTGATCCTTGTGCTCTTCCTAGCCCTGAAATACATTGAGGTCTGCCTCTTCCTTTTTTGTTTTGGTTTAGTTGGGGTGCTGAGGGCAGTGAGAGTAGCTGCTACCTCTCTTTCTAGGGTCTCAGGAGACACTTCTATCTTTTCTGCCCCTCTTTCTCCTCCTTCTGTCTTTTTCTCTATCTTTGTTTGTTTTTTTTCTTCCTACTCTATTTTGGTTTCTTCCTTCTTCCCTTCTTGTTCCTCAGTTTCTTCCCCTTCTCCCCCTTGCTGCTCTTCCTCCTCACTATCAGAAGGACTGATATCATAGGTGAGGGCCTTTATGTCATCTTCTGTTGTCATGTTTCGGAAAATTTCCCATGCTATGGGGATTGTGAATGTATGGAGGGATTCTTCCACTAAAATTTTAATTAACCCATGGTGAGCCAGCTAATCTGGACTTCCTGCCTTTAATTTAATGCTAGAGTCTATGAGCGACTGCAGGAGAAAATAGGGGATGCTAAGTTTCTGGGGTGTTGGAGTGTCCATGCCATATCTCAGCTCATGAAGGATTCTAAAATGGTAGCCATAGACTATGCTATACCTCCCTTCACAGGAAATATATTTGATGATTTGGTAACCGACCTCATCCCAAGGGTAGGGTATGCTTGTCCTTCTAATGCCATTTTTATCTTCTATAGGATGTTCATTGTTTTGGAAGAAATTTTTCTTGGCAACCTGTCCAATTAGTTTTTCATCTTTGCTCCAAGGCAATCCAAGAGGAAGGGTAGTAACCCTGCTGATAAATTCTGGGGTGATTTCCATGGAAATACCTATAAGAGTGACAGTGGCATGGGTTCTGGAGTGAGGGACTAAAGAAAGGGCAAATTCCTGAGCAACTTCCTCATCAAACCCTCGGAATTTCTCAAAAAATGTCATCCAATTTGCCCTGGTGAATATGGCTACTACTTGGGGATGTTCATGGAGCCTGGTTGAATTAGTGGGCTCCTTCCTCATGAATCCTCCTATCATTGTGCTTATACCCCTTTTGAACACCAAATGTAGAGATGGAGACAAGAATTTTGAAGAAAACAGGAAAATAGAGGAAAACTATGTTTTTTTTTTAAGAAAACAGGCAGAAAATTTTTATGTAATTCCTCTTCTTCTATGGACTCAATTCCTCCTTAAAATTATATCATTCCTTGCACATATTGATAATCAAGGTGGGTATGCATGGAACCTACCTCCTCAAGCCAGAAATCGAGCAAAAAACCTGTGTTTTCCTTAAAAACAACTCACTGCCCCTCCTATAGAATTACTTGTATGTGCTCCTGTAGAACGTCGATAGGAGGAGGATGGATGAGAGTGATGGAGAACGATGGTTTTGAGGTTGCGGGGTGACAAGGAGCTTGTTGTAGCTAAGTGGGCGAGGATAGAATGAAAGAAAAGGTGGTGAGAGGGTTTTGAGGAGTACTTATTCCTTATTTTAGATATTTCCAGTGATGGGGAGAGCTGGCAAAAAGGGTACATTGGCCATAATTGGACCGTTGGTCCCCACCTGCCTTGTCATAATGGTTTCTTCCCATAATAACCTCTCATCATTGCATCGGAGTTTGCAAACCCTCCACTACCTGTCCTTGGGATCTTTCTCTGAGTTGACTATGTGCACATGTGGTGACATCTTCGGATGAGTGCAGTCAATTGGACGAAGGTGGCCAAGTTAACTAGCCACCTTTTCTCATTCAACCCCAACCATCTCATTCACTTATGCAAATCTTTCAATTACACAAATGCAACAGAGGAGCGGGTTAGTCACTTACCTGTGAGTCGAATGTATGAGCTGTGAAGTATTTTGGTTCCTTTTACTGCTGCATGCTTGTATTTCCTTTGTTGCATGCTCTCTTCTTTCTGATGTGTGGTTGTTTGTCTTGTGAAGGTATCCTCTGGCTAGATCTAAACTTCAGATGTCTCCTTCAATCCTATGATTGCACTTCTTTTGCTGTTGTTGCTTGATTTTAATGGGATCAGCTGCTACAAGAGCTCCTGTAGCTGCTTCTCCCTTTAAAATTTCAGCTTATTTCTATTCTGGAAGCTATGAGGATGATGCCAAAGATGGATATGGAGATGGAGAGGTACTAGGTAAGCTGCAGGTGAGATTTGAGGTGATGCTTCCTTTATTTTTTTTGTTTTTCTTTCTAAAAACTAGTTTTCTGTGTTTTTCTGTGACAGGAAGATAAAAAATGATCATGATGATGTGATGCAAGTGTGGAATGGATGGCAAGGAGGGTTGATAGCTATAAGAGGGTTTACATGTTCTTCATAAAGCTTCACAACCCCTCAAACTGCTTTTTGGAACCATTTCTGGCTCTCTGTGATTCCTACAGGAGCCTCCTGTAGAACACACAGTGTCTGGAAAAAAAACAGTGGGGTGGAAGAAAGGTCAGAAATGATGGAGAAGAGTGTGGAGGAGGTGAAATAGGCTCTTTGGCATCTTCTCTTTCTCCCTGTGGTCCTCCTGCAACTTGCAATACACATTAAAATTCAATTTTCCTTTTGTTCTTTTTTTTTCTTTTTTCTTTTTTGAAAACAACTAGGGCACCTCAAAGAGGTTTTCACCCTAATTTCCTGCACTGGGTGCCTCCAAGGGAGGTTTTCACCCAGGGATCTTATTCTCTTTTTCTTTTCTTCTTTTTTTTTTTGTTTTTTGCATCACTGAGCCGCCTCAAAAGAGGTTTTCAACTCAATGATGGAACTCAAGCGCCTCATGGAGGTTTTCACTTGAGTCCTTATTTTTTATTTCCCTTTTCTATTTCTTCAGTGAGTGGGTGAAGTGGAGGCTAAAACATGCTCCACTACCATAACTATCTTATTCAGATCTTCAATGAATTCTCACTTAGAGAGGGGCTTCTTGTAAATTTTCAACCTATGTCCATTGACAAGCATGAGGATGGCTTCCTCATCAATGGTTGGGATCAGAACTGAACCATTGTCATTGCATTTTTCCACAGTGTAGGGTCCCAGCCATCTTGTCCTCAGCTTGCCTTTGAAGTCTTTATACCTTGAATCATAGATCAGTTCCCAATCTCCCTCTTGGAATTGCTTCTCCTTGATATTTTACTCATGCCATATCTTCCTCTGAAGCTGAACTAGCTCTGTGTGGATAAGGGCCTACAATCTTTGTTCATCCAATCCATTGAGCTGGAGTAGTCTTTCCTTCTGTGCATGATTGAGGTCTAGGTCCAGCTGAGTTGCCATCCTTATTGTATTGAATTTAAATTCTATTGACAGCAAAGCCTTCTTCCCATAGACCAGTTCATAGGGTGTGAACGCTGTGGTGGTCTTCCATGTTGTGTTGTAGGTCCAGGTGGCCTCAACTAATCTATCCGCCAATCTTTTCTGCTGCTGCTCACTACCTTGGTCAGAATTCCTTCCAAAGCTCTATTAGTGACTTCCACCTGCCCATTGGCTTGTGGATGGTAAGGGGTGGAAGTCTTGTGCTTGATTCTATGTTGTGTGAGCAGGTCTTCAATCAAATTGGAAGTGAACTGACTGCCTTGATCTGTGACCAATTCTCTTGGATACCCGAACTTGTATAATATGCTTTCTGTCAAAAACTCAACTACTTTTTCCTCTGTTGCTTCTTTGATTGCTTTTTTTTCTGCCCACTTTATCAGGTAATCAGTGCACACAATGATGTATTGCTTCTGTTTTGAAGGAGGGTTGATAGGACCCACAAAGTCCATGCCCCACTTCTCAAATGGCTCAAAGGTCACTTGAGGTTGCATGGGCATCTCATCCTTTGGAGTAGGTTTCCCCATCCTTTGACACCAATCACATTGGCTAGTGTATCTCCTCACATCTTGATGAAGAGTGGGCCAATAGTAGCCTGCTTGCAAGATTTTGAAGGCAGTTCTCTTTGCTGCAAAATGACCTCCACAAGGCCCGTCATGACAGGTCAGGAGGATGTCAAAAACTTCCTCCTCCCTGACACATCTTCTCAAGATCTGATCTGGGCCAAGTTTGAAGAGATTACCCCCAATCCAGGTGAAAGGGGCGCTTTTCCTCACTATCTTGCTCTTCTCCTTCGAGGACAGGTGTGGTGGGAACTGTGCTGAAACCAAGTAGTTTGCTATATCAGCAAACCATGGAGAGAGTACTGAGATAGAAAACAGTTTTCATCTGGAATTTGATCATCCACCATTCCTTCTTCACCTACAGGAAAATTTACTCTAGAAAAAAAGTCAACAACAACATTTTCTTTACCAGGCTTATCAACAATGGTCAAATCAAATTGCTGCAGTAAAAGCAACCATCTAATAATGCGAGCATTTACATCCGGTTTGTTCATTAAATATCTAATTGCAGCATGATCAGTGTGCATGAAGGTCTGATAGCCTATGATATAATGTCTGAATTTGTTTAAAGAATGCACAATAGCTAGGAGTTCCTTCTCGGTCACTGTGTAGTTTAACTCTACCTTTGACAAATTTTTGCTTATAAAGTATATGACATAAGGTAACTTTTCATCAATTTTTCCTAAGGTTGCTCCTATTGCTTTGTTCGAGGCATCTGTGTGAATGTGGAAAGGTAGGGCCCAGTTTGGGCCTCTCAAAATTGGGGCAGTCACAAGTTTACTCTTCAAGGTATCTAAGGCTTCTTGACAGTTTTCCGACCATACAAATTCGACATCTTTGCCTAGAAGACCAAACAACAGAGAGGCTAGCTTACTAAAATCTTTAATGAATCTTCAGTAATACCCAGCTAAGCCTAGGAAACTTCTGACATCTCTCACCTTTTGAGGAGGTGGGACCCTTTGGATGATGGCAATTTTGTTGGGGTCCACTTGCAATCCTTGTTGAGATATTGCATGACCTAGCACGGTCCCTTCAGTCATCAAAAATTCACATTTTTCTGGACTAAGGGATAGGTTCATCTCAATACACTTGTCCAAAACTTTTCCTAGGTTAGATAAAGCTTCCTGAAAATCAGAACCATAAGGAGTAAAATCATCCATATATATTTCCACTACATCATGAACCAGTTCAGAAAATATACTCAATACCGCTCTCTGGAAAGTGGCTGGAGCGTTACACAAACCAAAAGGAAGGACCCAGTATGCAAAGGTACCCTAAGGACAAGTGAAAGTGGTCTTATCTTGGTCTTCTGGGCTGATTTGAATTTGATTGTACCCGCTAAACCAATCTAGGAAGGAGAAAAAAAAATTCCCCGCCATACCATCTAACACTTGATCTATGAAAGGCAAAGGAAAATGGTCTTTTTTAGTGGCTTTGTTCAATTCCCGATAGTCGACATAGATTCTCCACTTACCATTTTTCTTTGGCACTAGCACCAAAGGAGAGACCCATTCACTATCAGAGATGGGGTAGATGAATCCTACATCAAGTAATTTTTGCAACTCTTCCTTAACAATGTCTTTAAGTGTTGGATTCATCCTCCTTTGAGGTTGCCTGACTGGTTTGAAATATTCCTTAATGTATATATGATGAGTACATACTGAAGGGTGCACTCCCTTCATCTCCTTATAACTCCAGGCGAAGGCATCTAAATTTTTTCTCAATAAGCTGCACAACTCCTTCTCCTAGGAAGTGGATAGGGATGGATTGATTTTCAAGGTTCTTCCTGGGCCAAACTCTATATTCTTAACATGGAGAGAGGTTAGGTCAGCCATGCAGAGATCAGTTAAGGGGTTGTTTTAGGTTTCTTTCACTATGTCCTCTAATGGTAAGATACTAGGGGCTGGATTCGGAATTACATTTTCAATGATATCATCCTCATATTGCGGTTTTCCCCCCATGGCAGTTTCTAATGCACAAAGTGGTGCAGAATAGACTTCATCCTCATCCTCTTCCTCCAACCAGAGAGGTAGATCATGTTCTAGCAAGGGTTGGGCAAGAGGGTATAGGATTAACTGTTTGGACATATGCATGTTCTTGATGGTCATGTTCCCAGCTCGACAGCTGATGTAGGCATCGGTAGTAGCCAACTAGGGTCTTCCAAGATGAGAGGATACCCAGTGAGCTTTGCCTTCGGCTGGAGAACTAAGAAATCAGCAAGGTACTCCCAAGAATCAATGGAGACCATCACATCTTCCACAATCCCTTTAGGGGTCACGGTGGAGCGATCTGCTAGCTGCAGTACTGTCGTGGTCTTCCTTAAGGAGCCCTAGAGGTTAAGTTTGAGCATTGTGTCCTTTGTCATCACATTAATGGCAGCTCCCAAATCAATCAAGGTATGTGGGATCAGGGTGCCATTGATGTGGACATCAACTACTGGGCTTCCAGGGTCCAGATATTTCGGACAGATTACCTATCCCAACATCAAGTCAGACAGTTGTCCTATGACATTGATGGTTGGGGCATCTCTCTTACGCCTTCCTGGATGCCTAAAGCACTTCTCTTTGATCAACCTATTGTATATAGGCACATCTTTTATGGCTTGGAGAAGTGGTATCTTCACACCTAATTGTTTCAATTCTCCCAGAAGTTCAGTTTCTTCTGGGGTAGATCTTTCATGATAATATCTCCTAGATTACTGGGAAGCTTGGATAAAAATGCAATTTTTTTAGCAATGTCATTGGAAAGATTTTCCTTAAAGACCTTTTCCATGAAATCTTTACCAAATTGATCCAGATATTTTAAATCCTTTAATTCCATACAGCTTAAATCTATAAGGAGATGTTTTTTCTCATTTACTGGCTCGGGTACAAATTGAGTTTTCAATAAGAGTTCTAGAGTGGCCAGTCCTGCTTCCATGACTACTCGTCTTTCTTCATCTGAGGGTCCTATCCACCAATCATATACAATTTCGGCCATTCTTTTCTCTGTTAGGACCATGATGGAAAGATTATCTAATTTTGTGGTGACCTGCATTTGATACAGAGCACCAATCCATATCCTGATTGATTCTTCAGGATTGGAGGAATTATCTAAATCAAGAATATACCCACTGGAATTTACAGCATATAAATATTCTTCAATGTGCGGGTATTTTGAGACTACTTTCAAGACATGAGCTTTGTTTTGGTTATTTATAGAGGGTAAGATGAAAAAAGGAAATTTAGAGGTTGCTTGATCTAGAGTCATAATTTCTTTCTTTGAAGAAAATTGTTTATCAGCTTTATAGACCTCCTTTTTTACACTAGTCAACTTACCAGAAAGTTTGGATGTTGACTCTTCAGAACTAGTAGCAGTGAATGATTCTTATGTATCTTCATCCTCTTCCTCTTCATCCTCTTCCTCTTGGAATTTATTTAGCTTTTTTCTTCTGTTTTCTTCTCTCTCTTTTTTCTTTGGCAACTTTCTCAGACTGTTGCTCTTCATAGAGTAACCTAAGATTAGCATTTATCAAATTTGATTGCCGACCCAAATCATCAAGGACATCTTCAACGTGTGCACACCAGGTAGTCAGGTAATTTCCTATTTGATAGATCTGGTCAAGATCATTAGGATTTTGGGAATTATGTTCAAGTAGTGGTGCACAATCAGCTCTAGTGGGTGGCTATTTGGATTGAGAAGGAGAAGTACAAAACTTGGTTGTTGGTGGCCATTTTCCACCTTTGACATATGGTTTGCATATTGAAATTCTTCTACTGGTGAAAAACTAGATACATATGTTCTAAACATCTTATTAATAGCAAGGAATGGCTTTTCTTCAGGGATATACAACTGGTCTGACGGAATAGATACAAAGGTTTCTTGTGATGGATGGTTATATACATTTCTTGAAAAATATTTGCGACCGCTAGTTGATGGTTGCTCGGATTCTGGAATGGCTGGTAGAACATGCTTTTGTGGCATAAAGATTGGTCTAGGTATTGATGACCTATCAGGCAATATTTGAACATGACCATCACTTACAGACAGTTGGCATTATGACACAGGTTTGGCACTATGGCACAGGTGTTTTCCTTGATGGCAACTCACTCAAAGGGCAGATCACAGTTCAGGCTCTCAGAATGAAATAAAATGAGGTATACGCAAGTTCCACTTAACAAAATCGCTTATACACGCGGATGTACTGATCAAAAGGTGCATATACGTATGCACGCACTTTCATGCAAAGAAAAGCACGTACATGTGGGAAAACTTATGGTTGGTCCATGGTATTTAGTCCGACATATTTGAACCTATGGTTTTGGTCCTTGGTATTGCAACTAAAGTGTTGAACCCAGGTATTGAGTCCCTAGTATTGAATCTCTATGGTTTTGGACCATGGTTTGAGTAAGGCCTAAGTCTATAAAAAGGGAAGGAGATCATTTGGTAAGGTATCAACTGAAGCATTGAATATCTTATGAAGAGCAAGATCTAGAATACTGTCATTGGGTTATGGTGCATAACTAGATCTGAATTAAGGAGGAACCTGAGCGCAAGGAGAAGGATAAGTTCTATTGATGGGTCAAGATCTTAAGGCGGTTTGAAGAGAAGTATATTTGTGTAATTTTTGATCTGTTATATTTGGCGCATGACGTGATCTATAAATATGATAATCTGGGTATAACTAATGTCTGAATAAGTGAAAAGGATAAATTATCTTTTATAGATCTGTACGCAGGTTCAGTGCAGTAGAGGCGCATATACACGCTGGTTCACTAACTTAAAACAGCGTATATGCAGGATGGCCTTGATACAGAAGTGTATGCATGCAGGTTCCACATATTGAAGTAGCATATATCTCATGAAATATGTTTTAGCTGCTTCTATTTATTGTTGCAGTGTTCTAGGTTCAGAATTGGTGTTTGGTTACTGGTACTATTTTCTGGTTACAACATTCTGAGAAGTTATTGGTTGATTCAGTATTTGTTTGTACAAAGGAGTTTGGTTAATGCAGATATACTTGATGTTTGATTGATATTCATGGATCCAGTCTGAAAATTTATGAAACGTGGTCCCTAGAAGAAAAGAGAAGATTGTAGTCTTCTGTAGGTCAGCACCTACGTACTAGTACCTTAGCTAGTACAAGAGCTAAGGGGGTTGTAGCTCCCTTCTAGGAGAAGCTGGAGAACGAGAGAAGGTTGTAGCCTTCTACAGGTAGCGGCCTGCGTACTGGTATAAGACTGTACCAGTACAGAAACATTGTAAAAAGAAGTTTCTAATTGAAAGAAGATAGAGACGAATTGCAACAGGTGGTTTTCACCCACATTGGGTTTCCACCTTATATCATGGTGTTCATGTGTGTTGCTTATGTGTGATGATCTGTTCTGTTTTACTGCTCCTGTTTACTGTTCATATGGTTAACAATGTTCTAATGCACTCATTAATGATCAACTAACTGAATCATAAGTTTATTGGATATACACTTGTTGCATTACACAGTTGCGTATACACGCAGTTTTCCTTAACTGAATTAGCGTATATGAATCTTAATATGGAAATGAAAAAGTTATATTGATTTGATAATACTGATTCACCCCCCCCCCCAGTATTATTTCCAACAATTGGTATCAAATCATGTCCTTCAGAAGAAGCTTGATCGCTTGAAGGAAGATCTATCATCATGAGCAACTACGAAAAGGAAGCATCAATCAAGCCACCAATTTTTGATGGGATCAACATCGTCTATTGGAAGGTAAGAATCACTGCCTATCTTCAATCTCTTGGTACAGAAGTTTGGGATATTGTGGAAACAGGATACACATTTCCATCAGCAACTCCTACAGATACGGCTGGTAAGAAGTAGTATGAAACAAATGCAAAGGCTGTCAATACTCTATTAGGGAGCCTATCTCAATCAGAATTCATCAAGGTTATGCAGCTCAAAACCGCAAAAGAAATATGGGACAAGATCGTTCTGAGCTATGAAGGAGATGAATAGGTAAAACAAGCAAAACTACAAACTCTCAGAATTCAATATGAAAATCTCATAATGCACAATGATGAAAGCGTGGCTAACTATTTCCTACGTATAGATGAGATTGTTAATTGTATGAAAAACTTGGGTGAAGAAATAAAAGAAGTTGTTTTGGTTGAAAAGGTTCTAAGATCTTTGTCTCCTAAGTTTGATTCAAAAGTTTCTGCCATAGAAGAAAAACAGAATCTACAGAGCATTACCATGTCACAGCTACACGGAATTCTAACTGCTTACGAAATGAGAAAAGGGGGACCATCAGATAGGAGAGAAGTTGCATTCAAAGCCTCAGGAAAAGGAGATTACAATGAGTCAGGACATATGTCAGAATAAGAGGAAGAATCAAATTTTGTCAAGAACCTTCATGTGGAACTGGAAGATTCAGAGGTAAGCTACCTTTCAAATGCTTTGCTTGTGGAAGAGTTGATCATTATGCTGCCAAGTGTCCTCATAAAGATAAACTTGACAAAGGTAAGGAACCAGTTAGATGGAATAGAAAATAGAATGTAAGTAAGAAGAGCTATTATACACATGAAGACAGTGATGGATATTCAAATAGTGATGAAGATGAACAACGTAATGATTATAGACTTTTGATGGCTTTTGAAGATGATGATTTCTTGGATGCTATAGATGAAGAACTATGAAGAAATTTCTAAACTCAAAATTTGTTTAGAGGAAAAGAATATGATTATAGATACTCTGAAATTCCAACTTGCTAGAAGAGAAAAACACAATGAAAAGTTAGAATGTGAAATTGTGGGACTTAGAAAATATATTGAGAAATCAAAAGCTCTTAATCTTAGATTTTCTAAGGGATCTGAAACTTTAGATGAGATTATCAAAGTGCAACGTTCTCCTCTAATCAAGACAGGTCTTGGATATACTAAAGAAGCATCTCAAGCACAGAAGCCATCCACCTCCAAAAGTTATCTTGATGTAGCAAGAAAAAGTGAACAGGTTGACAATCGACAGCAAAAGCATAATGCAGATCACCAAGTAAATCAGGGACAATTTGCTTCAAGAATGAACAAAGATTACCAAGTAAATCGGGGGCAATCTACTTCAAGGATGAACAGAAGATTCAAACAACCACAGGTAAATCATTCTCAATTTGCCTCAAGAATGGATGTCAATGGAAACTACAATCATTTGGTTGGTAGGTTTGATAATCGCAGAAATTTCTTCAATGGCCAATGTTTCTCTTGTCATAAATTTGGTCACAAAGCTGCTCAATGTGTTTCCTACAAGACCATCATGACTAGAGAAGCTCAAAAACAAAGGAGTATGACTGGGATCATGAAAAGGACCTACAATAACTTTGTTGCTCTTGAAAATGAAATAGAATGTTCTATCTGTAACAACTTTGGTCATGAAGATTCTGAATGCAGGAGTATGTTTCGGCAAACAACTCAGAAGGAGCAAGCTTCATTGAGCCCCAAAACTTGGAGGAAGAAAGAACCGCAACCAGAAATATGTGCCATAGCCTTATATGCGGAAGGGCAGGAAAATCAGTGGTACATCGACAGTGGATGCTCTAAACATATGACAAGTGATAAAGAAAAACTTCAATCATATAGCGCCTTAGAAAAGGAAAAGAAGGTCTCATTTGGAAATGACACCCCTGCATTCATAAAAGGTAAAGGTTCTGTTCTTTTGAAAGAAAATGTCAAATTTGGGAATGTTATGTATGTTGATGGCTTAAAGCATAATCTATTAAGTGTCAGTCAAATGTGTGATCAAGGAAATGAGGTAATATTTCAATCAAATGGATGTATTGTTCATGAGCTTAATACAGGAGAAACAGTGATCAAAGGCATAAGAACTCAAATTAATTTTTACATACTCAAGGGACGACAACAGTAATGCTATCTTAGCAAGAATGATGAACACTGGCTATGGCATAGAAGATTGGGGCATCTAAGCTTCTCTCAGATAAGGAAAGCATGTAAATATTAGGCGATTCGTGATCTCCCTGACATCAGAATTCCAAACAATACAATATGCAAATCATGTCAGTTTGGTAAGCAAACCAGAACTAATTTCCTTGAGAAGGAAGGATCAGCTAGCAGGTCACTTGAACTTGTCCATACTGATGTATGTGGTCCATCTAGGAAAAGGTCACCTCGAGGAGAAGAATACTTTATATTGTTCATTGACGACTTTTCCAGGATGTGTTGGTTAGGACTTATGAAGCATAAAGGCGAAACTTTTGAAAAGTTCAAAGCATTCAAGACCTTGGTTGAAAATGAATTAGATCACAGAATCAAATGCCTCAGGTCTGAGAGAGGTGGGGAATTTACCTCAGATGAATTTTTCGATTTTTGTGAAGAACATGGAATAAGAAGGGAATTCTCTATTGCAAGGACTCCTCAGAAAAATGGAGTAGTTGAAAGGATGAACAGAACGGTTCAACAAATGGCTCATGCTATGCTTGATGAGTCTGGAACTCCCACAACCTTCTGGGGTGAAGCCGCATTTGCTGCATTTACTATTCTCAACATGACAAACATCCGGGTAAACAGCACTCAGACTCCTCATGAACTTTGGTATGGTAAGACTCCCACGGTCAAATACTTCAAAAATTTTGGAAAAAAATGCTACTTCAAAAAGACTGATGAAAACCTTGGCAAGTTTGAACCTAGAGCAGATGAAGGCATTCTCCTTGGTTACTCACCCCACAGCAAGGCATATAAGTGTTACAATAAAAGACTTGGAAAAATTGTTGAAAGTATTGATGTAGTGGTTGATGAAGAAGGAAAAACTCCTAAGCAAATAGAATTTGAAGACTTCGAAGATGATGAGGACTATCCTTCAACATCAAATCAGATTCATGATGAAGAAGAAACCCATGAGGCACTAGAAGAACAGATAAGGATAGAAGAAAAGACTCCATCCAGGTATGTTCAGAAGAATCATCCAGAAAGTCAAATTTTGGGACAGAAAGAAGCAGGTGTACAAACAAGGAGAACCATTTCAGAAGCTTCAAGCTATCTAGCATTGCTCTCCTCCACTGAACCACAAAATGTAAGAGAGGCATGCAAAGATGAATGTTGGGTCAAGGCCATGGAGGAAGAACTTGAGCAGATTGAAAAGAATAACACTTGGGAGTTGGTTCTTAGACCAAAATATAAGAATGTCGTAGGAACAAAATGGATATTCAAAAACAAGCTGAATGAAAATGGAGATGTTATTAGAAACAAGGCTAGACTTGTTTGTAAAGGGTATGCTCAACAAGAAGGCAAATATTTTGAAGAAACTTTTGCTCCAGTTGCTAGACTTGAGGCCATAAGAATGTTCCTTGCTCTTTCTAGCTTTCAAAAGTTCAAAGTATTTCAAATGGACGTGAAGTCTGCCTTTCTGAATGGAGACTTGGATGAAGAAGTGTATATTGAGCAACGAGATGGGTTTATTCTTGGAAATGATCCTAAACTTGTATGCAGACTCAAAAAGGCTCTCTATGGCCTTAAACAAGCTCCAAGAGCTTGGTATTATTGGTTGGATAAGTACCTCCATCAACAAGGTTTTACAAAAGGATCAACAGGCAGTAATCTATATATAAAAATTGACAATGATAAGTTCTAATACTTGTTGTATATGTTGATGATATCATCTTTGGTAGCAATGAAGAAGACATGAGTCAAAACTTTGGCTTGGTAATGCAAAAAGAATTTGAAATGTCCCTGCTTGGTGAGCTCACATATTTTCTTGGTTTACAAGTCCAACAAAACAAAGACAGTATTTTTCTATCACAAACCAAGTATCTCAAGCAAATCTTGAAGAAATATGGGATGGAGGATTTGAAACCAGTATGTACCCCTATGGTAACAGGATGCAGCCTCAGCACAAATGATGAATCAGCAGCAGTGCATCAACCAACCTATAGATCCATGATTGGTAGTCTGCTCTATCTAACAGGTACCTAACCAGACATTATGCATGCAGTGGGAATAGTTGGAAGGTTTCAAGCAAATCCAAAGGAAACTCATCTTCAGGCAGTTAAGAGAATTTTCAAGTATCTTCAAGGAACTCAAAACTATGGCTTATGGTATCCTAGAGGTACAGATCTCACACTTTGTGCATATACATATGCAGATTGGGCAGGAAGCGTGGATGACAAAAAAAGCACTAGAGGTGGTGCATTCTTCATGGGTCCTAGATTAGTATCTTGGTTCAGCAAGAAACAGAGTTCAATTGCATTATCTACAGCTGAAGCAGAATATGTAGCTGTTGCATCTTGTTGCACACAACTCCTTTGGATGATGCAAACATTGCAAGACATGCAAATCACTTGTACTCCACCTATCTCCATTTTTTGTGATAATACAAGTGCAATCAATATTTCAAAGAATCCTGTCATGCATTCAAAGACTAAGCACATACCTATCAAGTATCATTTTCTTCGGGAACAAGTGCTTGAACAAAAGGTTAAATTGGAGTATGTTCCCTCTAAGGAACAAGTTGCTGACATACTCACCAAACCACTGCCCAGGGAGACATTTGAATACCTCATACAGAAGCTCGGGGTAGTTGATGCATCATCTTGCTCCCAAATCTTGTCTGTTTCAAAGAAAAGTGGTTGTACGCAAGTTTCATGAGGAGGATCTGCGTACATACACTGGTTTATGAAGATACAGTCGCGTATATGTTGGTTTAAAGAAAAACAGTGGGCCAGCTTCAGGATGAAAAGAGTCTGATATAGGCAGAGACCATCTGGCACAGGTTCAGGGGGAGCATATACTCTTCTAATAATGCATTGTTGGCATTATCTTAGAAGATCTTGGTTTACATTCACAGTTGTTTTAATTTCAGGTGGAACAGGTGCATGAGGAAGAGCATGGTTGCTGGTCTGAATGATGATTGAGGGTTATGATGATTGATGATTGACAGATGCTAGTCTTGTTGTAGATATTTCGTCTCTATGTCATGTATTTCTTTTCTTATCAAGGCCATGTAACAGCCTATCTTGGTTTCCCCACTATGCTTGGGATGGATGAAGTAATGTTCTTGTTGTTATCATGTGTAAATTCTTGGTGTATCCCCACTTGGTTGGGTAGATGAATCAGTCCCCACTTGGTTGGGAGATGGATGTATGTATGAGTCTTTGGTGATAGGAAGGTCATTTATAATGTATAAAGTCATGTTTCTTTTTTAGAACATCTTCTTGCAGACCTTGCCTACAGTCAGGGGGAGCTTGGACAGCATAGCAGAGCAGAGATTTCAGCATGTATTCAGGGGGAGCATAACCCTTTGCCCTTGATGTCAAAGGGGGAGAATGATTTTGAGTGACTTGGGGTTGCCATCAAGTCCAAAGGGGGAGATTGTTGGCATTATGACACAGGTTTGGCACTATGGCACAGGTGTTGTCCTTGATGGCAACTCACTCAAAGGGCAGATCACAGTTCAGGCTCTCAGAATGAAAGAAAATGAGGTATACGCAAGTTCCTCTTAACAAAATCGCGTATACACACGGGTGTACTGATCAAAAGGCGCGTATACGTATGCACGCACTTTCATGCAAAGAAAAGTGCGTACATGTGGGAAAACTTATGGTTGGTCCATGGTATTTAGTCCGACATATTTGAACCTATGGTTTTGGTCCTTGGTATTGCAACCAAAGTGTTGAACCCAGGTATTGAGTCCCTAGTATTGGATCTCTATGGTTTTGGACCATGGTTTGAGTAAGGCCTAAGTCTATAAAAAGGGAAGGAGATCATTTGGCAAGGTATCAACTGAAGCATTGAATATCTTATGAAGAGCAAGATCTAGAATACTGTCATTGGGTTATGGTGCATAACTAGATCTGAATTAAGGAGGAACCTGAGCGCAAGGAGAAGGATAAGTTCTATTGATGGGTCAAGATCTTAAGGCAGTTTGAAGAGAAGTATCTTTGTGTAATTTTTGATCTGTTATATTTGGCGCATGACGTGATCTATAAATATGATAATCTGGGTATAACTAATTTCTGAATAAGTAAAAAGGATAAATTATCTTTTATAGATCTGTACGCAGGTTCAGTGCAGCAGAGGCGCGTATACACGCTGGTTCACTAACTTAAAACAGCGTATACGCAGGATGGCCTTGATATAGAAGCGTATGCACGCAGGTTCCACATATTGAAGTAGTGTATATCTCATGAAATATGTTTTAGCTACTTCTGTTTATTGCTGCAGTGTTCTGGGTTCAGAATTGGTGTTTGGTTACTGGTACTATTTTCTGGTTACAACATTCTGAGAAGTTATTGGTTGATTCAGTATTTGTTTGTACAAAGGAGTTTGGTTAATGCAGATATACTTGATGTTTGATTGATATTCATGGATCCAGTCTGAAAATTTATGAAATGTGGTCCCTGGAAGAAAAGAGAAGGTTGTAGCCTTCTGTAGGTCAGCACCTACGTACTAGTACCTCAGCTAGTACAAGAGCTAAGGGGGTTGTAGCTCCCTTCCAGGAGAAGCTGGAGAACGAGAGAAGGTTGTAGCCTTCTACAGGTAGCAGCCTGCGTACTAGTATAAGACTGCACCAGTACAGAAACATTGTAAAAAGAAGTTTCTAATTGAAAGAAGATAGAGACGAATTGCAGCAGGTGGTTTTCACCCACATTGGGTTTCCACCTTATATCATGGTGTTCATATGTGTTGCTTATGTGTGATGATCTGTTCTGTTTTACTGCTCCTGTTTACTGTTCATACAGTTAACAATGTTCTGATGCACTCATTAAGGATCAAATAACTTAATCATAAGTTTACTAGATATACGCTTGTTGCATTACACACAGTTGCGTATACATGCGGTTTTCCTTAACTGAATTAGCGTATATGAATCTTAATATGGAAATGAAAAATTTATATTGATTTGATAATACTGATTCACCCCCCCACCTCTCAGTATTATTTCCAACACGGACATTCTTCTTATTAATACCAAAATATATAGATTCAAGCAGAGCAAGACTTACTTCGAGATCAACTTCAAAGATTGCTGAATAGAAAAGCTAAAAACATGGATTTCTTCTTCTCAACCGAACATGCGAGCACTACGACCTCTCTCCACGGGTCTTCAAATGCCTTCGCCTTACAGTTCTAGGATCTTTCAGATGACAGAAAATGTCCTCAGACAGGCGGCCCAGTAGGCTTCGATATTAATTCAAAGAACAAAATTACAAAGCTTGAAAGATTACAATACAAGATCAAGATCAAGAAGCACTCCGTTCAACCTTGCCGCTTCCTTCCCTTGATCGCTCTTTTATAACCTCCCTTGGAGAATCTATATCTATCTAAGACATGACATAAAGAGGAAATAATTGAGGGTCCTGTCGGTATTTTCTTTCACCGACGGTGTCTACTCAACCTTTCCGGTACAATAATTTCATTAGCCACAACATGTGATCACATTATCACATTGCTGGCTAGGTCTAGATTCTTTTGTACAAAGATTCTACCAATATCCTTTCGGACTTCGGTCAGAATCGTAATCATCATCATCATCCTCGGAAGACATGTGTCGTTCTAAGGCTTTCTTTTCAAGACTCATGAGGTATTCGTATTCCAGCATCTTTGAGTACTCTTTGTCCCAACTGAAATCATGCAGATCCTGTGCGTCTAGATAGTTGTCCTGAAAAGCCTGAAAAGTAGATTCCTCTACTTTACTTTTTCCTTTATCTGCTGGAGATGCGTTTGATGTTTGTCCTTGGTCTGAATTCACTTTTATTTTATGAAGATTCGGTTGTTGTGGGGTAAACATCACCTCTTGTTTTTCCCACTTGTTGAGAAATGATACTGGACTGATATCAATATCTAGAAAGGAATTTTTTTAAAAAAATTCGGAATGAGGGAGAGGGCTGAACTGCCAACTCAATGCCATCTAGAAGCTCCCACTTGAAGATCTGGAACATATTAGTGGAAGTTTCAATAGCATGTTGCACCCATAATCTGCAATTTTCATTAAGTAATGCTTTTGATTGCCATCCCATTTCAAAAATTACTGAAGTACAGATTTTATTTGACAGTAATAAACTGATAAGATGAACGACATTATTATTCTAGTTTCCTGAAATAATGTTGATTGTAATTAACGCTATTTGATTAATCATAAAGCGTAAAACTTTTGGTTCACCTTGAAGTTCATCTAATTGCTGCAACACCTGTCGTTTCTCAATTAGCTTCAACATCCCAAAATCTTTGAACCATAGAGCCAGTTGTTTAATTCTTTCGATATTATTGCTGGTCTTGATTTCTCCTATTATCTCATGACAGAAAACCTACAAAAAAGGATTCGGAGAAATATCTTCTCTTAATCGTAAGCTCTGATAATCCCAAGGGGATGAGAAAGTCCTTAGGTATTGTAGAGTTCGTTGAACACACTGGGATGTCCTAGTAGATGGATTTTTTCTGCAGAATCCTCCTTTGATTTCCCAATCAACAAAATTTTCAAAAATTTCATATTGAGGGAAAGTATCATTAGGAGCATAGTTTTCATCATTTCTCTGTAAAAAGGATGCTTCTAGTTCTTCAAAAATATCAGGAATTCTTAGTGACAAAAGATATTTTTCCAAGTCTGCTTTGATTGGAATGGCTGCTAAATCGAGCATTTGAGCTCCTGTATATATGCTTAATGCAAAGTCTACTCCTCCAATCAACTGATAATAATTTAATACTTTTAGGATCCAAATCATATTTTCAGTGAATTGAGAAGACCACATATCTGATAGACTTTTAAAATAGATCTTCACTTGCATATTGGGCAAAGGATAGATTTTTACCAAATCAGCATCTAGTCCCAAAGATATGCCAACATTTTTAGACTGCCATGCTTGGCATCGTCGAATCCACTGATTTCTCCTTAATCGCAGACCTACAACTTTCTTGATTTCTTTTGTCAAATGATTTGCATGACTTTCAAGGAGTCTGAATCTATCTACAAAAGTGCCAAAATTATCATCTTGGGGTCCTTTTCCTGGTATTACAAAGAAACTTCTTGGGGTTGTGATGAAGGCTTTATTCATATCTCTAGTTAAAGAATCTGCTAAAAAATTAGAATTTCCAGGTATCCATTCAACATCAAAGTCAAATTGCTGAAACCAAATCTACCATGAGAGTAATCTTCCTCTAGCAAGTTGCCTTGAAATTTTGGCAGATAAGAAATATTTGAAGTTCATAGAGTCAGTCCTTATAAGAAATTTCACTGGTGCCAGATATAATTCAAATTTCTGTATCCCATTAAATATTGCTAAAGTTTCTTTTTCAGCAATATAATAATTCTTTTGACTAGGAGAGAATTCACCTGATGCATATGCACAAAGTATTTCTTCTTCCTTTCCGTCTTCATTCTTCCTTCTCTCAAAAAGAACAACTGCCCAAAAATTGTCAGAAGCATCAGTTTGTAGAATCAGAAGGCCATCACCTGGTGGTTGTAGCTTTGGAAGTTGTTGACATTCTGATTTGAGCTCTTTCACTACTGCGGTAGCTTCTGCTGACCATCCTTCTCGTAGATGTTTTCTAATCGGGGTTGTCTTCTCTGTCAACCAAGGAATATATCCGTGCACATAATTCAAGACACCTAAAAATCTCTGAATTGTTTTAGTGTTTTTTAGTTCATCTGAGAACTGGGATAGTTTAGTAAGAATATGGGGCTGCATTTGAATTTGCCCATTAACAACATTGATCCCCAAAAAATCTATACTGTCTTGAAAAAGCACCATTTTCTTCTCAGAAAGGACAATACCATGTTTTTGAACTTCAGTCAGAAAAATCTCTAAGTGCTTGAAATGTGTTTCAAGATCGGGACTATGTACAAGAATATCATCAATATATGTTACAATAAAATCATATTTTGCAAAAATAAAATCCATTCTTCTCTGAAAGAATGCAGGGGAATTTTTGAGGCCAAATGGAACCACCTTCCACTCATAGAAACCTGCAGGACATGTAAAGGCAGTTTTGTGTCTATCCTCTTCTTGGATCTATATTTGGTAGTATCCAGATTTCATATCAAACTTACTCAATACTTTTCTATTTTGAATTTTCTGCATGATGGTTTCTAGTCTTGGTAACGGGTAATGAAAACCCTGAGTTATGGCATTCAGAGGTTTATAATTGATTACCATTATAGGCTTACCTCTGACTATTTCTAAATGATTCCTAACTAGAAATGTTGAACAAGAGTAGTGAGACATGCTTGGTTCAATAAGGTTCATACTAAGAAGCTCACTTATTTGTTTCTTGATTTCTTGTTCATCTGCAGGAGTGCATGGGATTAACTTTCCTTTGACTCCATTGTCATGTAGAGTCACTATTTCTTGTTTTGGACTTTCGACTGTCCAAAATTGTTGGGGATTATTTGAGCAACTTTCCAACAATCTGTTATGCATAGCAATCTGCTCAGCGGACCATTTTGGGTCAATGCAGGCCTTTTGTTTATTTTTTAACTCCATTCTGTTCTCATATATTTGTAAAACTTCTTGCCAATTATTGGAGTCCTTAAGAGGTTTGCGTGCACCAACTTTATTTTGGCTATTCTCATTTCTTGCCTCAGAATTTGCTATAGATAATCTAGGCATAGAAATAGCTTTCTTTTTTAAATTTATTATCAGCTTATCTTCGCTGATAGTAACTGGAAGCACAGAGTTGATAAAAGGCATGCCGAGCATTAAACTAGCAGATGGATCAAAATGTTGAATAGCAGAAATTTTAACAATACTCCCCCCAACTTTCAAAGGAATGTTATCCACATAATGTGTTAACTGAACAGATCCTCCAACTGTTTCAGACACTAGAATGTTTTGGAGTGGCTTCCAAAGATATTTAAACAAGGAGGGTTGGGCCAAATTATTAGAACCTCCAATGTCGATGAAGGCATCTACATTTATCCATTCATTACGGACCTGAACATGGACTGGAATGAGACTATTGGTTTTGATAATATTTTTTAATAGAGCATTCTCTTCTACTCTATTAAGATCTGGGATTGTGAGACTGGTAGAGGCAGTAGTATTCTTTTTATAAGGACAAAAAGAATTGAGTTCAGGCAGTTTTGTGATTGGTTGCTTACCTATTTGCTTCAGTCTTTTAGAAACTGATGTAGCATCAACCTCATCGTCAGAAACATCTATAGTTTCTTCAGTTTCCTCTATTTCTTCTATTTCACCTTCATTTGTCTGATCACTATAGTGCAATTCTTGAGAAACATCACTATCAAAACAATAATTACAAATTTTCATCTTTTGTACAGTAGGATGATTAATATCTTCATCTTCTGAAGCTTTTGTCAAATATATACATCAGAAACTTCATCTTTTGAAGCAACTAAAGACAAATCATCTTGAAATTCCTCAATTTCAACACAAGCTTTTAATTTCGAAGACGAATTATTAGGACATTTGCGTGCAAAGTGGCCTTCTTGCTTACAAATGAAACAACAGTTGTTGTTTCTTGGATTCTTTCTCTTTTTCAAAAACTTAAATTTTCTGAAAGGCTTCCTGGGGTTAGAGACTCTTTTGGGTCTGAATTTTCCATATCTCTTTGATTTCTTCTTCTTTTTGAAGGGTGTCCAGGGTAGCATTGTTTTGCAGACCTCTGAACTAGGTGTAATATCATGTGCTTTCTTTTGCCAGCACAGATATTTAAACTTTTCTATATAGCTAAAGAGAAGATCAACCCAATATATTTGATCTATCCAATGTAGGTCACCACAAAATTAGATAATCTTTCCATCATGGTCCTAGAAACCATCCATCACAAGAAACCTTTGTATCTATTCGGTCAAACCAGTTGTATATCCCTCAAGAAAAGCCATTCCTTGCTATTAATAAGATGTTTAGAACATATGTATCTAGTTTTTCCCTAGTAGAAGAATTTCAATACGCAAACCATAGATATGTCAAAGGTGGAAAATGGCCACCAAAAACCAAGTTTTGTACTTCTTCTTCTCAATCCAAACAGCCACCCACCAGAGCTGATTGTGCACCACTACTTGAACATAATTCCCAAAATCCTAATGATCTTGACTAGATCTATCAAATAGGAAGTTGCCTAACTACCTGGTATGCACACGGCAAAGATGTCCTTGATGATTTGGGTCAGCAATCAGATTTGATAAATGCTAATCTTAGGCTACTCTTTGAAGAGCAACAGTCTAAGAAAGTTGCTAAAGAAAAAAGAGAGAAGAAAACAGAAGAAAAAATCTAAAGAAATTCCAAAGCTAACCATTGATATGAGCACTCCCAATTATTGGGATAAAGAGGAAGAGGATGAAGATACAGAAGAAGCATTTACTGCTACTAGTGTTGAAGAGTCAACATCCAAACTTTCTGGTAAGTTGACTAGTGTAAAAAAGGAGGCCTATAAAGCTGATAAACAATTTTCTTCAAAGAAAGAAATTATGACTCTGGATCAAGCAGCCTCTAAATTTCCTTTTTTCATCTTACCCTCTACAAATAACCAAAAAAAATCTCATGCCTTGAAAGAAGTCTCAAAATACCCGCGCATTGAAGAAGATTTATATGCTGCAAATTCTAGTGGGTATATTCTTGATTTAGATAATTCCTCCAATCCTGAAGAATCAATTAGGATATGGATTGGTGCTCTGTATCAAATGCAGGTCACCACAAAATTAGATAATCTTTCCATCATGGTCCTAGCAGAGAAAAGAATGGTCGGAATTGTATATGATTGGTGGATAGGACCCTCAGATGAAGAAAGACGAGTAGTCATGGAAGCAGGACTGGCCACTCTAGAACTCTTATTGAAAACTCAATTTGTACCCGAGCCAGTAGATGAGAAAAAACAGCTCCTTACAGATTTAAGCCATATGGAATTAAAGGATTTAAAATATCTGGATCAATTTGGTAAAGATTTCATGGCAAAGGTCTTTAAGGCAAATCTTTCCAATGACATTGCTCAAAAAATTGCATTTTTATCCAAGCTTCCCAGTAATCTAGGAGATCTTATCATGAAAGATCTTGATGTCCAGAACAAACGGATAGATCAAATATATTGGGTTGATCTTCTCTTTAGGTGTACAGAAAAGGTTAAATATCTGTGCTGGCAAAAGAAAGCACACGACATTACACCTAGTTCAGAGGTCTGCAAAACAATGCTACCCTGGACACCCTTAAAAAAGAAGAAGAAATCAAAGAGATATGGAAAATTCAAACCGAAAAGAGTCTCTAACCCCAGGAAGCCTTTCAGAAAATTTAAGTTTTTGAAAAACAGAAATAATCCAAGAAACAACAACTGTTGTTTCATCTGTAAGCAAGAAGGCCAATTTGCATGCAAATGTCCTAACAATTCCTCTTCGAAATTAAAAGCTTGTGTTGAAATTGAGGAATTTCAAGATGATTGGTATTTAGTTGATTCAGAAGATGAAGTTTCTGATGTATATATTTTGACAGAAGCTTCATAAGATGAAGATATTAATCATCCTACTGTACAAAAGATGAATATTTGTAATTATTGTTCTGATAGTGATGTTTCTGAAGAATTGCACTATAGTGATCAGACAGATGAAGGTGAAACAGAAGAAACAGAGGAAACTGAAGAAACTACAAATGTTTCTGAAGATGAGTTTGATGCTACATCAGTTTCTGAAAGACTGAAGCAAACAGGTAAGCATCCAATCACAAAACTGCCTGAACTCAATTCTTTTTGTCCTTATAAAAAGAATATTGTTGCCTCTACCAGTCTCACAATCCCAGATCTTAATAGAGTAGAAGAGAACGCACTATTAAAAAATATTATCAAAACTAATAGTCGCATTCTAGTCCAAGTTCAGGTCCGTAATGAATGGATAAATTTAGATGCCTTCATCGACATTGGAGGTTCTAATAATTTGGCCCAACCCTCCTTGTTTAAATCTCTTTGGAAGCCACTCCAAAACATTCTAGTGTCTGAAACAGTTGGAGGATCTGTTCAGTTAACACATTATGTGGATAACATTCCTTTGAAAGTTGTGGGGTGGGGGGGGGGGGGGGGGGGGGGGGGGGGTATTGTTAAAATCTCTGCTATTCAACATTTTGATCCATCTGCTAGTTTAATGCTCGGCATGCCTTTTATCAACTTTGTGCTTCCAGTTACTATCAGTGAAGATAAGTTGATAATCAATTTAAAAAAGAAAGCTATTGTTGTGCCTAGATTATCTATAGCAAATTCTGAGGCAAGAAATGAGAATAGCCAAAAGAAAGTTGGTGCACACAAACCTCTTAAGGACTCCAATAATTGGCAAGAAGTTTTACAAATATATGAGAACAGATTGGAGTTAAAAAATAAACAAAAATCCTGCATTGACCCAAAATGGTCCACTGAGCAGATTGCTATGCATAACAGATTATTGGAAAGTTGCTCAAATAATCCCCAACAATTTTAGACAGTCGAAAGTCCAAAACAAGAAATAGTGACTCTACATGACAATGGAGTCAAAGGAAAGTTAATCCCATGCACTCTTGCAGATGAACAAGAAATCAAGAAACAAATAAGTGAGCTGCTCAATATGAACCTTATTGAACCAAGCATGTCTCACTACTCTTGTTTAGCATTTCTGGTTAGGAATCATTCAAAAATAGTTAGAGGTAAGCCTAGAATGGTAATCAATTATAGACCTCTAAATGCCATAACTCAGGGTTTTCATTACCCGTTACCAAGACCAGAAACCATCATGCAAAAAATTCAAAATAGAAAAGTATTCAGTAAGTTTGATATGAAATCTGGATACTACCAAATACAGATCCAAGAAGAGGATAGACACAAAACTGCCTTTACATGTCCTGCAGGTTTCTATCAGTGGAAGGTGGTTCCATTTGGCCTCAAAAATGCCCCTGCATTCTTTCAGAGAAGAATGGATTTTATTTTTTCAAAATATGATTTTATTGTAACATATATTGATGATATTCTTGTACATAGTCCCAATCTTGAAACACATTTCAAGCACTTAGAGATTTTTCTGACTGAATTTCAAAAACATGTTATTGTCCTTTCTGAGAAGAAAATGGTGCTTTGCCAAGATAGTATAGATTTTTTGGGGATCAATTTGTTAATGGGAAAATTCAAATGCAACCCCATATTCTTACTAAACTGTCCCAGCTCCCAAATGAACTAAAAGACACTAAAAAAATTCAGAGATTTTTAGGTGTCTTGAATTATGTGCACAGATATATTCCTCAGTTGACAGAGAAGACAGCCCTAATTAGAAAACATCTACAAGAAGGATGGTTAGCAGAAGCTACCACAGCAGTGAAAGAGCTCAAATCAGAATGTCAACAACTTCCAAAGATACAACCACCAGGTGATGGCCTTCTGATTCTACAAACTGATGCTTCTGACAATTTTTGGGCAGCTGTTCTTTTTGAGAGAAGGAAGAATGAAGACAGAAAGGAAGAAGAAATACTTTGTGCATATGCATCAGGTGAATTCTCTCCTAGTCAAAAGAATTATTATATTGCTGAAAAATAAACTTTAGCAATATTTAATGGGATTCAGAAATTTGAATTATATCTGGCACCAGTGAAATTTCTTATAAGGACTGACTCTATGAACTTCAAATATTTCTTATCTACCAAAATTTCAAGGCAACTTGCTAGAGGAAGATTACTCTCATGGAAAATTTGGTTTCAGCAATTTGACTTTGATGTTGAATGGATACCTGGAAATTCTAATTTTTTAGCAGATTCTTTAACTAGAGATATGAATAAAGCCTTCATCACAGCCCCAAGAAGTTTCTTTGTAATACTAGGAAAAGGACCCCAAGATGATAATTTCGGCACTTTTGTAGATAGATTCAGACTCCTTGAAAGTCATGCAAATCATTTGACAGAAGAAATCAAGAAAGTTGTAGGTCTACGATTAAGGAGAAATCAGTGGATTCGACGATGCCAAGCATGGCAGTCTAAAAATGTTGGCATATCTCAAAGTAAGTCTTGCTCTGCTTGAATCTATATATTTTGGTATCAAAGCCCCGTTCAAGTCCTAAGTCTATAAACTACAGACAGAGTCTAAAGCCAGCCAGGAAGCCTTCGAAAAGCATTTGTTATACAATTGCTGATTAGATAAAAGCTGCTTTAGTCAATCTCTGGTCTAGTTTATACTTGAGTCATGGCCAATTTCTTAAGATCATTCTCTAACATAGATAGACGAACTATTTCTAAAGTCGATTCTTGATCCATAGAAAGTGATACTATTGAACATGAGAAAGTTGAAGATCTTGAGAATTGGAACCCCCCTGTCTTAAAGACGTTTGCCATGAAATATTTACCAAATTGATCCAGATATTTTAAATCCTTTAATTCCATATGGCTTAAATCTGTAAGGAGCTATTTTTCTCATCTACTAGCTCGGGTACAAATTGAGTTTTCAATAAGAGTTCTACAGTGGCCAGTCCTGCTTCCATGACTGCTCGTCTTTCTTCATCTAAGGGTCCTGTCCACCAATCATATACAATTCCGGCCATTCTTTTCTCTGCTAGGACCATGATGGAAAGATTATCTAATTTTGTGGTGACCTACATTTGATACAAAGCACCAATCCATATCCTGATTGATTCTTCGGGATTGGAGGAATTATCTAAATCAAGAATATACCCACTGGAATTTGCAGCATATAAATCTTCTTCAATGCGCGGGTATTTTGAGACTTCTTTCAAGACATGAGCTTTGTTTTGGTTATTTATAGAGGGTAAGATGAAAGAAGGAAATTTAGAGGTTGCTTGATCTAGAGTCATAATTTCTTTCTTTGAAGAAAATTGTTTATCAGCTTTATAGACCTCCTTTTTTACACTAGTCAACTTACCAGAAAGTTTGGATGTTGACTCTTCAACACTAGTAGCAATAAATGCTTCTTCTGTATCTTCATCCTCTTCCTCTTTATCCCAATAATTGGGAGTGCTCATATCAATGGTGAACTTTGGAATTTCTTTAGCTTTTTTCTTCTGTTTTCTTCTTTCTCTTTTTTCTTTGGCAACTTTCTCAGATTGTTGCTCTTCATAGAGTAGCCTAAGATTAGCATTTATCAAATCTGATTGCCGACCCAAATCATCAAGGACATCTTCGGCATGTGCACACCAGGTAGTCAGGTAATTTCCTATTTGATAGATCTGGTCAAGATCATTAGGATTTTGGGAATTATGTTCAAGTAGTGGTGCACAATCAACTCTGGTGGGTGGCTGTTTGGATTGAGAAGAAGAAGTACAAAACTTGGTTTTTGGTGGCCATTTTCCACCTTTGACATATCTATGGTTTGCGTATTGAAATTCTTCTACTGGGGAAAAACTAGATACATATGTTCTAAACATCTTATTAATAGCAAGGAATGGCTTTTCTTCAGGGATATACAACTGGTCTGATGGAATAGATACAGAGGTTTCTTGTGATGGATGGTTATATACATTTCTTGAAAAAGATTTGCGACCACTAGTCAATGGTTGCTCAGATTCTGGAATGGCTAGTAGAACATGATTTTGTGGCATAAAGATTGGTCTAGGTATTGATGACCTATCAGGCAATATTCGACGACCATCACTTACAGACGTTCTTCTTGTTTTGTTTCTTGGAGTGTCTGTTGATGCCAGAGATTTGTACTGAATATAGCAGTCACTGGGAAGGGCTTCTTTGTCATAAGGAACACCTTCAACTTGAGCATTACTGACTCCTACAGCTACACAATCTTTTAACACTGGTTGCTTTAACTTCCGATGTACAGTGTTTGTGAGCTGGAAAGATGTTTGGACTAAAACAGAAAGATATTCACTATCTTCAACCATTTCTAAACCTTGGACACCGACTAATAATTTCCAACAGTTTTTTAAATGGACGTCTGATAGATTGATAGAATAATCTAGGTAAATGGTACCATACTGACAACCTGAAGATAGATTTCCTAATATGGTTCTGATACAAGCATGGTCATAGTTCTAGTGTCAGGTATCAAAAACTTCAAATATACATGGAGTATTAAGACCATGGCGAAATAGTGGGGCTAGTCCTATCCTTATCCCTCCAAAATGCAAATAAGCAAACTTTTTCTCTTGGACATATTTTTTAAATTTTTTTATTTCATCATCAAAAAATAAACTCAAACCAACTATCTGTACAGACAGACCAAAAATCTTAATCTTCAATTCAACTTCTTTAAGCCAATTTTTTCTTGATATACTGAACAAATATGGAACCGGATAAATTTCTTTTGAACTTAAGACAGGGGGGTTCCAATTCTCAGGATCTTCAACTTTCTCATGTTCAATAGTATCACTTTCTATGGATCAAGAATCGACTTCAGAAACAGTTCGTCTATCTATAGGCTGTGTTGTCCCGGATAGTCTCTCAGGAAAGGGTGGAATTGCTTTAGGTTCACTTTCCTCTTTATCTTCCTCAACCTCCCTAGGTGGAGGCTGGCTATTTGGGAGAACCTTCCCAGATCGCAGGTTAATCTCTTGAATCTCCACAGCATACATTGGGCATGATGGTTCCCCACTATATACTTGTTGAGCCTGTCTGTTGTTTGGGTTCTGGTTCAGCTGGGTAGGCATTTGGGGTTGCCTTGGTGGAGCAAGAGGCAATGGTTGTGGTTGAGCAGGTGGTGGAGGAAAAAGAGTGGGAGGAGAGTTGTACTGGGGCCTCCACCCCTGATGAGATGCATTCCACTGAGGTTACGGCTGAGCATAGGATTGAAATGAATGAGCGCCTGGTTGGGCATGATATTGAGATGGAAAGGACCAAGGGGGAGGCGTGGACTAGGAAGGATGAGCGGGGGGTCCCCAAGAAGGTATGGAAGTGACTTGGTTGGGGTTGTAGTATGCTTGAGATGTCCCTTGCATCCCCTGCTGGTATGGTCTAGGTCCATGTAGTCTCCTTTGGTTCATGAAATAGAGTGGTTCAGTGGCTCCTTCAGCCCCCTGGTATACAGCTTTAAGTCCAGGCAAGGAAGGGCACTTATCTGTAGAATGATCTTCTTCACAAACTAAACAAACCTCTATAGAGTTCAATGGACATTCATTCCTAGGATGCCTCCTAGTGCATCTAGGACAAAAGATGGCCAAAGCCCTCTCTGCTTCCTCTTGTTTCCTTTTGATATGCAAGGTATCCATTTGCATGGCAAGAGTCTGCAACATCTCACTTTTGAAGTCTTCCAGCATGTTTCCGAGTTCACCTTTGATGGATGAATTGGAAGAGGAGGTACTGGCTATGGGTTGACTCCCCCTACCTCTCTTTCTGGTTGCTCTAGAATGGTTTCTAAAGACAGTATTTATGTCCTCATAAGATAGTTGGTAGATGTCTCCCCCACCCAGTAGATGGAGGGTGTCTAGAAGGTCTTCCAGGATTCCCCTGAGTAGAACCAACTTCAGAGATTTAGGGTCAAGTGTGCACCTGACCCTTTTGTAACTGAGCTGGAACCTCTCTTCATAATCTTCCAAGGATTCATCACTTCCCATGGTCATTCAGAAGATTTCTTCCTTGGTATCTTTTGACCTACAGTAGTCTCGATATTTGTTATTAAAGGCCTACTACATCTGAGCCCAAGTTGTGATGCTATTGCCAGGTAACCCCATGAACCAGTGCAATGTTGCATCCTTGAGAGTAGAAAGGAATAGTTTCAACTTTTGCTCATCTTCTACATAGTCATAGGTTCGACAGATGACAGCAAACTCGAACAAGAAGGTGTCAGGATCTTCTGTAGTCAAACCATGGAAGTGAGGTAGGGCTGAAGGACTTATATTCTTCATTTTGGTGTCCCCATTGGTCTCCCGAATGGGAAAGGTACCCTCTATTCTTTCTCCATTTCCCCTAGCATTTCTGTTTTCAGCCATTGGCTCAGGAGGGATGTTTTCTTCTTCTTCTTCCCCTATAGGTTCTTCAAATATCTCTGGTTGTTCACCTAAAGGTTCTTCTTGATCACTGTCATCGAAGAAGAGAGAAGGTTGGTTGTGTGATGTAGTGGGGGTGTTGGGCAAGAATTTTCCTGAATTATCTCTATTCCTATGAGGCATGAAAGGAAAAAAAATTGGTTGGTTTTTGTTTTTTCACTGATTGTACCTACAAAACTGAAATGGATTGAACAATACAAATTGCAACTAACTGAAATGAACTTTGCTGAAATGAAATTTGCAGAATTGAAAAGGAAAGCAAGGAAATGCAGAAACTGAAAGAAACAACTATTCTACTTTTTTTGAAATGAAATTTGCAGAATTGAAAAGGAAAGCAAGGAAATGCAGAAACTGAAAGGAACAACTATTCTACTTTCGCTGAAATAAACTACTTAGCAAAATTTTGCGATAGAAAATAGAAGAAAGCAGTAATCACAAAATACCCTGACGCTTCCCCGGCAACGGCGCCAAAAAGTGGTGAGCACCAGTATTGCAGCAATAATGTTGTAACTCCTGGGCTTCCTACTTTACTCTTATCAACCCGGTAGTTCATAACAAACTTGGAAGTGACGGTGCTATATGCACAAGTACTAGTTCTTATTGCATGCTGTCACTTGGTCAGCTGGCGCAAGATCACTAGGAGCTCAAGCCAACCTCTATGGATTCGAGAAGAAGCTCTATATGTGATGAAAGAAAGGAAAGCTTACTCTACTTGTAGAAAGGAAAAAGACTGAAATGTAAAGTAAACCTAGCAAACCCTACTTAACCAACTAATCCTACTTTTGTAGAAAGAAATATGAAAACCATGAAATGAATGCCATTACCTACTCAAGGAAGTAAACAACATCTACTCAAGCTATTTCTAGAAGGAAATGAGGAAAAAACATCTTTTTGGATTTTTATGTATTTTTATGTGAATTTGTCATGCATGTAATTTATTTGTTTGTGAAGGTGGCAGCAAATAGGTGGCGATGGAGGGATGTTTTGGGACTTGAGAGGATATAGGATGGTGTGGATGAGTCCTAGGAGGTCTCAGGTAGCCTTCTAGAGGCTTTTCCTGCAATCGGCCTTCAAAAGGAAGCCTACAAGAAAATCTACAGGAGGACACAAGGGATCTATAAGAGGTCTACAAGAGGATGCCGAGAGTAGTTTTGAAGGTTTTAAAGGTGTGAGAGTGGGTGGAAATGGTAGATGAAGGCTGGGATGATGTGTTAGGGCGCCTAGGGTTCACCAAGGATCACTAGGAGAGGGAAAGATGGTTGGGAGAGAGGAAGAAATCCTATGGAAAAATGTAGAAAACTAAGGCAGATTTGAGGTGAACTTTGGGCGACCTGTAGGGCATAGATCAGGGAGAGAATGTGATGGCTGATAGGCTGACCTGCTGTGAGAAGAAATTTGCTGCAAAAGAACTGACAGTCAAACAATGAAATCAAGCAAGCAAGGAAATTAAGTACATAAAAAAAAAAAAACAGAATTTTGCATCAAGCTAATCTAAATTATGAGCTATGGAAAGAAATGCTGAAAAATGCTATAATGAGAGAAAGCATAGAAGAATACTTATTGCAAAGATAGAAATTAGCATGGTGAAAGAGATCTAAAGCAAATCATTGACCTTCTAACAAATTGCAACACTAGAAATCCTATGGAGAAGGAAAATCTGTGTTTTTGTGGTAGCAAGAGGTTCTTGGCCTCAGTTCATGGTCCCAAAGGGAGGAAAGGAGGCCAAGGCACTGTTTCTGGCCTTTTGTATCTTCTTTCTATCACTGTTTACCCTATTGTATAAAACACCAATGGAAACAACCTTCTAAATCACCAAAAGCAACCTATTCTTAACCAAGAAAGAAATTCATCTAACAACAACTAATCCATAAACTGAAACAAAGCATATAAATACAAACAAGAGGATCTTGGCTGCTTGGATTGGGCCCTAACCCAAGAGCTTCAGCCCTATGAGGTAACTCAGTGCTAGCTCAAGAAGAATCTCATCTTTATTATTAAAATAGTAATATGATTACATGAAAGTGTCACCAAAAGTAAGCTCAAAGTTTAGCAGAGCAAAACTGCAACAAAAATTCAACAAAAATTCGACCCTAGTGAGGCCTTAGGCCTCTCTACTTATACAATTGAAGCTCCCAACAACTTCCTTAAAATTAGGGAGGCTTGGCTCCCAAAACTTGAGATAAACATAAGTTATCCTCCACTTGCTTGGCTGCCTCCTAGTGCATTGATTTGGTTGTTTGTGCTTCGAGCTGCATGAAAGAGAATTCGAAGTGGGGAGTAATAAATGAGGGGGATTCCCTCCTATAAATCCTCTCCTTTTTCCACTTCAAATTATTGTTGCCAATTTTCCATTGAATCTTTGACTTTGTCTTCAAAATTCAACAAAATCTGCATTAAACACATATTAGACCTCAAGGCATCATAACTAACCCAACTCACTTCGTAAGCATAAATATAATTAAAAAACATGCAATAAGCTAAGAGAATGGTTGATTTAACTATGTTAGGAGGCAAAATGAGCCCATATAATTACCCTTTATGGGGCTCATCAGTAGCCCAAATTGGGTGAACACGTATATCTGTGTCTCTCTTGTTTTATGTGTTTTCTGTGTTTATATTTCTGCAATATTTTATGTGTTCCATTGCTCTGTAATATATAATTTTCTAACATTCCTTTTTGCCAAAAGATTCAGAAAGTACAAATTCAAAAGAATAACCATGCTTCAAGTACAAATTCAAAAGAATAACCATGCTTCAAGTCAGTTCCATTTCTCTTTAATCAAGATCTTAGTTAAGCATGTTGTTGAAAGAAAGAAAATGTGTTGGTCTAATTTTCTTGCAAGTATTGACCTCTTGCCACAAACTGGGTCACAATCAGTGAGGACAGATAAAGAAGAGCCCAAGCAAGAAAATCAAAAAAGGAGAGCACTCATTCAGTCATGAAAATGAAACCCATAAAGAAGGAAGATGCCAAGCTTGGCAAGTTGAGCAAGAAAACTAAAATGCAAAGCATGGAGGATGACAATGCAGACAAAGGAAGAGAAGAACAGGTGACATTAGATCAACAAGCCAAACTTAAGGTCAAAATTGAAGACAGAGTTCAAGATGAGTTTGCAATGAGAACCAAACAAGGTCTACAGTTAAAAAAACCCAGGAAGAGGCAGCCCCTCAAGCAATTGTGGAAATTTTTGAAGACAAGAAGACAGATGTACAGGTTGATGATAAAGTGGATGAGGTCAAGGGTCCAGAAATGGTGCAATCAGACTATGAGGAGGACATAGTACCACTTGAAACTGGTGTTGTGCAGTTCAAAGAAGAAGACCCTAAGATAATAAAGATGAGAGAGGCATTGTTTAAAAACTAGATGAGAATAACATTTCTGGAGAAACAGAACAGAGATATAAAACAGGTTATTAAACCAACAGAAGACAAGACAGAGTCACCTGTAGCAATTGCCAAAGGGAAGAAAAAACATGTTGCTTTTGCTGAACAAGCTAAGAATGTTGTAGTGGGGCCTAGTGAGCCAACAGTTAGGGTGTTCAAATCAAAGTTTAAATATGTGCAACAAATGAAACAAATAGCTAAAGCTCCTGGTAGACCCCCATTCAGTCAATGGAAAGAGTATCAGAGGTGCCTGGAGGAGTTAGAGGAAAGCAAAGACCAGGTCAATCAATTCAGGCAACAAAATCTGGAGTATAAAAATTCCATTCAACATATTCTTGAAAATTGTGACCATGAAGTCAAAGAGGCATCCAAAGCTCTTGACAAGAGTAAGAATTTTGTCAAGTGGTCACAGCCAGTTAGGAGACAATGCAGAAATTTATATGTTAGAAACTTGGTCCTGAATGCTCAGCTGAGAAGTATGAGGCAAGATTTGGAAGAGGCACATAGATTGTTGAAGAGATATGAGGGAGCAGTTGTAATACCTCCTCTCATTAAAATTCCTAAATTTGATCCTAAATTCAAAGCCATGCCTACTTTATGACCACCTGTTGAGAAACATGACCTGACTACTCTAGATTCCAAGTCCAAAACTCCCAGCATCAAGGCTTCTAGCAGTAAAATATTAAGCAAAAGGAAAAGTAAGTGATCAAGCTTCCTTTCTCATTTTCAAGTTTTTTCTTAATTTTCTGATATGTTAATATGTTGAAGTTGATATGTTGATCGGCATATAGTGTCATGACAACATTCAAGAGCAATGAAAGGCATTCAAAGAACAATTGCAGCGGTTTTGCTACGCAGATGTTGTGCACTCGCTACACAACCCATGTTCTGAATATATCACATACACTGGATGATAGCCACCTGTTAGGTTTTGAAGAGGATGACATGGGGTACATGTGGGGTCCAGCTCATCACCTCAGTTGCTTTCCACGTGTCAGTTATGGAAGGATAAATTTTTGGGCACTGCGCAGGCTTTTTAGTAGTCAGAAAGGAGCTTTTATGTTTTTTGCTATTTCAATAATTTTTATCAGTTCAAAGACTTTTCCAAGATAATGTGTATTAAAATAGTTTGTTTTGGCTTTCAAAGGGACAAAAATATGATTATGTTTTATGTTTTGAGGAAAATCATTTTAAAAAAAAACAATTTACTATGTTTTTTCAATTTTGAACCAATCCTCTGTCGGATCGAACATACAGTGAACCTAAACATCTTTTGATCCATGTATCTATTATATATTTTCATGAATGAAGACAGACAAGGTTGTTGTTGGTTTCTCAATTGCTAGAGGAGTTATTGCAGTTATGCTTGTGATTTGGTTTTAATGATCATGCCTGAATGTTGAAGGGGTTCCAGTCGATTTATGGAGATTCTTATGGTATGGATGTTTTCGAAATAATTTTTCTCTCTCAGTTGATGTCTCATTCTCTTGTCTATTTTTTTCATACTAATTTAAAGGTGTAGGGGACAGTTATACTTGAATTCATTTTATATGCTCATGTCTGACTGAACCGAGTATATTTCAGTTGCAAATGAAATATGTATGCCTTTAAAAGTATTGTCTTTTCTTCTTGATGGTCATTGATCTAAGTTGTAGTGATAAATGTTATTATTTCTGCTCTTTTGATAAATGTCTTGATACCCTTATATTTTCTATACTACAATTCGTTATCGATTCCGAAACTATACTAATTAAGCCTCCATATATGAAGATGGTTGGAAATACATCAGCATGTCACAATAGGGAGATCACTATTATTTCCAATAGTTTTTCTTAGAATCCTCTACCACCCCCATTATCAAAGTCGAAAAAAATTCATAACTGGTCTTTGTATGCTATAGAGTCAAATATTTAATTTTCATTAGTTGAGGGAGCCCCCTCCAGCTAGAAAGGCTAGTTTTCTAGCCCAAAGCGGTTTGTGGTTACCTTTGTATCCCTTTCCTCAGCCTGAATGGTTTTTATGGAGTGATAACAGGTGTTTTGGAGGGAAAACAATCCTCCTTTAAATAAGGTTTCCCCTAACTCATATTATATAAATAGAGGGCTCAAGTACCCCATTAGGAAGCTAACAAATAGTCAAATATAGTGGAAGCATTAGTAGTAGAAATCTTTAGGAGTTCAGTTATGCAACTTTTGATGTACAAGAAATTTTCAAGTTAATGAAATACATATTTGGTTCTTAAACTATTTTCCTTTAGGGATATGAGCTTCCTTGGGTTAGGGCCCACCCCAGGTGTTCAAGACTCCTTCTATATTATTGTCCTTTATGAATTTTTTCATTTCTACAAATGTATTTATGAGTATTGTTTTTATGCAGGGTTAAATAGTTTGTGTGTGAACAGTCTTTTTTACATAGTATTTGAGCAGTAGATGGTAGCTTTACCACTGATTATCTTTTTCAGTTAGCATCTATTTTCATTCATTTTAGTTCACTTTAGTTATTGATATTTATTTATTTATTATCAATATTGCTTGTTGCAACTATACAGTCTCCTATTTTTGAAAAAATCCTTATACCATTTCCATGATGACGTGAACATGAGTAATTTATCATTCCTTAGCCCTCATTAACCTCCTTTTCTTTCAAACTGCATGCTTAGCACATCTCACTACTCACTAGACTGTCTCTTGTAGCAAAACTGGGATTCTTGTAGGAGTTTACATTTTTCTTTTGAAACTCATCCAAACTTGCATCCAACTCATGAATAGTATTATTTAATGTGTTACAATGTCCCTAGAAAACTAAATATGGAATTTAAAAACAAATAAACCAAGTAGATTCCTTGATGTAGTTTGTTATATAAATTGTATTTTTCCTGCAAAATTAGAGTTTGCTATTTAAATGCTTTATTTTAGTTGTGGGTTTGCTTTCTTTGCTTGGGAGAATAAATATGCTTTCCTTTCATTATAGTTAAGATGGCTTGCCTCCTTTAATTGTATTTAGCAATCTTGTTTCCTTTCATTTTATACAATTTTGCATTGTGTTTGTAGCATAGAGAAATTAGTATGGTCTCTAAGTAACCAGATCTCATCTCAGTTTTTATACCCATATAAAAGTCAATAAAGAAAAAGGATAAGTACATGTTGTACACATTGTGAAAACCCATCCTAATTTTGTATGAACCCCGAGTTGAAAATTAAAGTTGAGACCCTTGGGAGTTGTTGCAATAATGTTGCACTACTGACGGCCATCACCAAGTTCACTTCAAATTTTCGAGAGGAATGATTTGTTCGTTTTAGAACTAAGTTATCATTTACTGCATCATATCATCCTCAAACTTATAGAAAAATTTAAAGAGAGAATAGAATTGTGGAGGACATTTTGAGGATGTATGTCATGCAAGAACCAAAGAGATGGGAAGAGTTCCTTCCCTTAGTTGAATTTGCATACAACAATGGGTACCAAGAGTCACTGAAGATGATCCCTTTTGAGGCTTTGTATGGCAAACAATGTAACACCCCCATTAGTTGGGATGATTTAGTGAACAGGGTGGTTCTTGGACCTAATATGTTGAAGGAAATGGAGTAGGAGGTAATAAACATTAGACAAAAATTAAATGCAGCCGAGGATAGGAAAAAGAATTATGAAAATCAGTAGAGAACACAGAAGGAATCCCAAGTGGGAGAGCATGTGTATCTCCACATCATATCAAGGAAGTGCTCACTTAAAGTGGGTCTTATGCTAAATTTTTAATGATATTTTAAGGACCATTTCATATTTTGGAAAAAGTGGGGCCAATGTCTTATAAATTGGCTCTACCCCCCATAGTAAAAGCACATGATGTTTTTCATATTTCATTACTTAAGAAGTATGTATGTGACACGAATCATCTTTTAGATTGGTTTGTGATACAAGTGGAATGTGAGGGGAAATTACTACCAAAACCACTATGCATCCTAGACCATAGGCAAATCATGCTCCAAAATCAAGTAATAGAGCAGATTAGGGTGAAATGGAAGAACATTGGACTAGATGAAGCAACCTAGAAAATGGTAGATAAAATGAGGGTACTTTACCCTTTTTTGTTTAATTGTGCAAATGAATGTAAAAGCTATAAATATAAAGTTATTTGTTGTAATTTTGTTTTGTATTTATAAAACACTAAGGTTGGTGTTCTGTTGATGACGTTGGACCCGCCAACATGTCAGGGGATCTCCCCGGTAAGAAGTCCCAACTAGACCTCAGACTGTTTGGTGTAGGAGTCCCAACAGTGGGTCGTACGGTATCGCCTTGACTGCGATTGCACGCAATGGCAAGTAAGATATCCCTGTTGGTAGAAAGGGTGTGACATATGCAACAATTCGAAGAAGGTGCATGAACAGTTCTAACACACGAAGGGTGAGGTGAGTGTGCCCCTTGGAAACCTATGAACGCATAGAGTTAAGAAAGGAACACACGAGCAAAGATGCATCACAAACTAGAAGGCAAGTAATCTGATAATCCAAAGTGATGGTTAAACCAATAGCACATTTTAGTAAGATTCATACATACATATACAAAAAAGTCTATACACACATGCATAAGAAAATAGATACATATATCATTTAGAGTAAACAAGATAGCTGAAATACAATACGACATATGCATGAAACATGTTGGCTCTATTATATTAAGAATTGAAAGTTCCAATCATACAGTACAACCATGACCAACCACTAGTCCTAATAGCAGAACATTACAGTCACTGTCGTCTGCTCCTCCAAAGAGATGTACTAGCTCTGCACTGTGGAGAAGCCAATGCTCGTTACAATACTCTCCAATCTTTCTCTAAGATACTCCTATCAGAAGATTGGTTGACCAAAAGCCTCTACAATGAGTTATGAGGGACTATATATAGAAAAGGGTGGGGTGACCCTTGACATTCCCCTTTATGTTTTTTCATCTATCCTCATGACTCTTCAACTACTCTATGACTGTTACATCCAACTATCGACACTTGAACTTCCACTTGACAAGATGTTACATACAATCTACAAATGTACCCATGTGAGACAAAATAGGCTTAAGCAAGCCATGCAAGACATCACTATGATTCGAAGACCAACTCTTCGACATCCTCACCATGGTCGATGGTGGCAAATTGATGCCAAGCTTGGTAGTCCGCGATGGTGTCCATGTACTCTGTGGTGACATCTTTCTGGAAACAAACTCTTGCCTCCGTTGCATCTTGGTACACTTCTCTAGCTCCTCTGTCCAACTCGTCTAATAACATGTGCATCATTGTCTTAAGAGCGGCCAGATCAGCGACATATTGATTCATGGTGTCTGCATTGATCACCAAGTCTGTGTTGGTGGCTATGCACATCAACTCGTCGAAGTACGAGTCAAGCTCTAGTCGGACTTGTGCCTTTTTCTTTGCCTCGGTGAGTGTCCCAATAGATGGGAACACATGTGCACGCACAACAACATCCACACTCTTGAATACCCATGCAAGGGAAGCCTGCAAACTAGTGATGAGCTACGGGAGATCTTCATAGTTCTGGATCTGACTTCGGATGTGTGCCTTCATCTTGACTGCTCTGGGATTCATCATCTTGGGAAAGTGTAACGAGGCTCCCCTGTATCTCATTGTCCATGTTTTCACGTAGTCGACAGCGGTATCACATTTGACAAGATACGTGCTCTCCTAGCACATCGCTACTGCAAACCGTTGAGATGGACAACTGCCTTATGCACGGTACCAAACTTGGAATACATCGACCACATGACTGTCTCAAGGGACAATACTTCATCTAGTATCACCTTCTTCAACTCTACTCAGACGGATGTTGTAACCAATTCTCCTCCTTGCTTGGTCGCATGTAACTCCTTAGCCATTCGTTCGTTCTCAGCTATCAAGAAGCAAACACTCGAGATAGTGGCTTTAGAATATGCTCTGGTAGCATCGACCAATGTTGTTGGATGCTTGCACATGTCAGACACGATCACTCATTCTTCAAACTATGCAGGATATGTGTTGTCATCTAGAGTATACACTATGCATGATTGCACAACGCTATGTTGCAACTCTTCAAGTGATATGTTGTGCATCTCTCCTTCTGGATTCTCTCCAAGGATCTCAGTATCTCCTTGTTTTCTTGGGACTTGCTCTGCTTTCGGATCTGGTGAAGCTGGTGAGTCGACCTCTTGGTTGTAAGGCATGAGGTTGATGTCTTTCTCTAACTCTTTCTACTCCATATCTATATCCATCTACTCAAGTGATTGTTCAATCTCTTGAGCGAAGTCCTGCTCCTTCGACTACTCACCCTGTTTACTTGGTGCCAGATGTTCGGATGAGTCTACTACCTGTACAGCGCAGTTCCATTTGTCTGTACATGTTGCACCCCCTGTTGTACCTATTCTTTCTGCACTTCTTTCTCATGTTTGCGCAGCTCCTATTCCTTCCGAAGTTTCTCCTTCAACTCATGCAACTCCTTCATTGTTTCCTCCATCCTCTATTTTTCTCTCTGTCTTTGCGCGGTCCTCCTATCATGTTGTTGCCTCTTTACCTCTATTGCCAAAATTTATTTCTACACAAGTGGGTATGCTCTGAAATTGTAGCTTTAATCTGCCTCTATGCTGTCGACAATCTTTCTCTTTCCTTGGTCGCGCACCAGTATGTTTACCTCTATTGTTGTTGCTCTCCTAGATGCTACTTCACACTGCTTCGCTAACCATTCCACAGTGATGCCGACCGGTTCATTGGGCCTGGAGAAGTTGTAACAATATCTCCATGGGTCTTCCTCCACCCAATGACATGCCCCGTGGATCCACTAAAACTGTACTCTCGCAGTGGTCTTTCACAATACAATGTGGGTCATACAGATTGAAGCTTTGGACATCAAAAGGATATTTCTTGATCCCCTCTGTTTTGACATCCGCATGCTTGAGGTTATGTATCTCGTACAACCCAATCCGCAATGGAAGAGTGGGCCAAGGTTCCTTCTTCTTCCGATGCAGGCTAGCTAACAGTGCTGCTAATATGTGGTATGATACTTCTTACATGACGAGCTTGTCCATGGCAAACTTCGACGAAACATGCGGAGGCTTCTTCACGTTGTACATCCATATGAAGGTGTTAGACGGTGAGGAATACCAATATGCTATGTCGATCAGTGCTTCCACTGCTGCCTTCGACATGCAAGGTGGATCCTGCTCAAATATCATCTTGTACACCGAGGTGACAAAATGATCTGACAGTTGTGTGATAACTCCTCTGAAGTTGCATTCGGAATACAGTTTACAATAAGTATTGATAGAGGTTTCCGCCAATGTCCATGCCCACTTCATGCCTGGGAACTGTTGATGGGCACAAATTGCATCCAAGATGTAAGCAGACATGTATATTTCTTCTTGTTGACCTTTGGGCAGCTGCCAAGCTCCTATGACTTGTTTGTTCAACCTGTGAGCCAACATGTTGGACCAGTTGCATGATTTTCCTTCACTGGCCAGTTGGTCCAACGTGATTTCCCAACTCTGCGGGAAGGTATTCATGCTCTCTTAGCCATATAAGTGACATGAAAATATGACCAAGTATTGATACGCCTTCCACAATATCTTCATCTTGTAAATCTGGTTGGGTGTCATCCTGAATTTGGCTGGATCCTTTAACTAGTTTTTCAAGATATCGCTGGAGTTGGCAATTCTGCTGGGTAGGCTGAAGGGTGTCTCCATGGTGATCACTGGCTTCGCCAAATGGTACATCTGCTCATAATCTTGTGCCTGAAGGTAGCAATCTCTGTCCCGCTAACACTACTCAATGTCATCGTCTCAGGATCAGTGTGTGAAATGATCCAATGTATCATGTCCGCGCATGGGAATCTAGGATACCTGCATGCAATCCGATACAAGTCGGACTTATGAATGTTCACATAGACTTGGCGGTCTTTGAGATCTTCCCCAAATATGCTTGAGAATGCATCATTGACCTATTGCCATTTCACCTTGAAGTATTTGTCTACGATCATCTTGGTGTCTTCATAGATCGGCAAACTCGTAGACACTCGCTCAATTGCTACTCCAATTGTGCTTTCATCGGTGTCCTTTGACCCTACTCTCTTAGAGGCCATTGATCCTGAACTACTAAGAGATAGACGAGCACCTACTATATCTGGAGACATGGTGACATGCATGGCAGGAAATATGTCGTTAAAACCAAAGCAAACTTGAGGGGTGACATGCAACACACCTGGGGACTGACTAGCAAGGATTACGCAATTTTCACTAGGAGACCAAGGGACTGACTGCCAGAACTGCACAAAAGGGGGTCAGGACTGTAAAGAGGTTGGTTGACTGCTGGAACTGTGCAGTGTGCAATCCAGAATGGCCTGTTGGGTGCTGAGATTGTGCAATGCGCAATTTCAGCTAGCAGGTGATGCAAGCCTAGGGACTGCATTACGCAATTTTCTAGGCCAGCAGTCACTGCTTCTCAGAATTGCGCAAGGCAAGACTGGAGGGAAGTCACAAGCCAGAATTGCAAAATGTTGTCTTGGTGAGGTAGACTCTAAGCCAAGGTTTGCCAGACCCACCGATGGGAAACTAAAAGCAAATGAAGATGTGAATGTATGGCGATACTGAGTGTAAGCAGGAGTGAATGATCATGCATGCAAATAGTGAATGCAAGATTCATAAAACGGAACAACATGCATGTGTGTCAAATGAATCGTCAAATCAGCGATTGTTCGTGCAAAACAATGTCATGCATGCGACAGCAATGAGATGCTAATGAAAACTGAAACCGTGCCTGTACAAGTTAACATGCATGGAAACGACAACAAGAATTCATAGAAATCAAGCATACAACATGTTAGGTTCCTATACCAATAGGTGTCATATTTCATGATTGACTGTGGAAATTCCAAATATGATCATCCTTTCCATGCTGCAAAGGTTCCATATTTTCAAAAATCAAAAATTTAAAAAAAAATATAAAGAGGGTATGCCCTAAAAGAAAAATCAAAGGGCAAAAAGAATGAATTGGTCGCTAAAACAAAGAAAATGAACCCCAAAGAAAAGACCAAGAGAGCGGCTAGTCAAAATACCACTACTATCCTATTTTTGCAAAATAAGTTCAGATTATGCAATCAGTGACTTCTATCACACTTGATGGATGGCCAAACAGCTCAATCTTGGCCATTCCATGTTTAAATTTCTTATTTTAGCATTAGAGAATAAGGTCTGTTCAAAAAGTTCAAGCTTGGTAGATCATTAGTTAGCTAGAGAAGCAAGGGTGCTCAACAGCTGAATCTGAGCCCCTGGAAGAGATAAGGGCAGGCTTAGATAGGAGGACAGCTGGAAGAAAACAAAAGAGAAAGGGTTTGCTAGTTTAAATGCAACCAATCAAAAGGAAGAAAAAATGTTAGGTGTATTAGGCTGGGTAGGCAGGTGGATGTTGCAGAAGCAGGCTGGTGATCAATTTTGTCTTGTTGAATTTGATCCATCTCATGAATATCACAAGTACCATGGCAAGGTGATTGCAGTTCAGGTGGAGCACGACTAATTTCCCCTCTCATTTCCCCATGAACACTTGCTAACATCCCTTCAAGGACATTGGGATCTGCTCAATGGTCCTAGTTAATTTCATTTTATGAGAAATACTAAGTGGAACTCTGTGTTTACTTAGCCAAAACAAGCCACATTTCTTGTGTAAAAATAATCATTCCATTTCCTTTTTATTTCCCCAAAAACCTAAGTTATTACCTTATAAAGTTAGCATTTTCTATCCATAAAACCATATTAACACTTTAAATTTATTATATAGCTCCCATTTAAAGTTTTCCCCACCCCTATTATACATAAAATAGCATAAAAATCCCAAAAAATCTACATATCCTAACCCCCGGCTTAATATAGCCATACACCATAATGTTCGGGAATTATAGGTTCACTTGGAACCTTATAATAACCCTAGCCGTGTACATATACCATGGAATTTAATTAACACTTGGTTAATTAAATAACCAACCCATGAAACCCAAAAATCGCATTACACTGCAATTGTTCGCAAAAACATTAAAAAATGCTGAAATATTATAGCGGGCCCCGTACATTACCCTTCCGCCAGCTTACTGAGCCGCTAGCCGTCGGATCCGATCCCCCAGATCGGACGGCCCTCATGCATATCGCGAGCCTCCATATGCCAAACGATAGCGTCGAGGGGATGGGCGGTATTTCCGCCGTACGCGAGACACGTGTCAGGAACCCGGTGTGATCGCTACCCCCTTTGACAAAACCACTATCGCCCAAAGGCAGTGCGGGGGCCAAACCGCTTACCGCCTATGCCCCCGCCCCGCTGACGTTACCCGATCGTCACCCTCACATCATCGCCCACGTCATCCGCTACCCCGCCTCTGTACCATCCGCCGTGTCTGCCATGTCATTGCCAGCTCGGCCTCCATACCCCCCCCACCCCGCTATACGACAAAATCATGACGTCATGCTAATGTCACCCGACCAAAGCGCTCCAAAAACCCGCTAAACTCAAAATTTTGTCAAAAAGCCGTTAAAATGTCGTTTTTGCCCATTTCACTTTGTTTGTTCTGCGCGTTATTTGCATGGTTTTCAATGACCAAAACGCCATTGTTACTACACAGTCCACCAACCAGGCAATTCAACTCCATTGCTCGGTCCTTCAGCTCACTCTGCCACCCACATTGTGCACCCGGCGTCCATAAAATAGGTATTTACCCAAATTCTTCTCCCAAACCATGTTTTTCCGAGTTTTTCTCCAAAAATTGCCCGTAGAACCAGATTTTAAATTAAAAACATAGTGCTGCCCCTAACCTCTGCAATTTAACCTCTGTTCGGCCCATTTTTCCCAAAGAAAACCTGTGGACTGTGTTCCCTCTGCAAAATCGCCCATCGAGCTGAAATTAAGCTTATTTTCACCTGCAATTTCCACAGAAAACTCCTGACACTGATACTTTACCCACTGTTGCTGTGAAAGCTCCAAAGTTTAAATTAAATAATCACAGAAGGTTGAAAAATGGAGACTCCAGTTGCCCTCAATGTTGCCCCCTTGAATGCACCATACAAGGAGTTGGAATGGTTGCCCTTAGCTGATAGGGACTTCCAAATACAAGACCTAAGGGGTATCAAAGACCATCTGCAAACATTTTGTGAAATCAGGAATAGCTACCTAAACAAGACTAACCTCTATGGCATCTGGGAGTCCAATCTGCCCAGATATTATCTCCCATCAGTCAATATATTTCCAGATATAATCTGACTGTGCTGTGTTAACGATGAGCCCACTCAAAGAGCAATCATGTCCCCAAATGGCACTGTCCTGTTCTATATCACTCCTGACTCAATCAATGAGATGTTGCATTTCAAGCCCAATCAGCATCTGGCTCCTCTGTCTATGAAAAATTTGTTGGACCAAGGCTCCAAACTATCCTCTACAGAAATAGGCCGAATTGCCAATTTATTCATGATACCAGACTCCCAGCCCAGAGACTCACCTCCTTATCACCAGGTCTATTTCAATGAAGTTGGGAGAACTGTCATTGACATGATATCATATGTCCTCAGCTTTAGAACCAGTGAGTATGTTGATGAGACCATTCTTGCCCTAATGTCTATATTTATTCCAGGACACCCTCCTGCCATCAAATATGACTTTGCTACCTTTATTAGCAACAAAATCCATGAACAATTCATGAACCTAAATAGAGAAGCGATTTTCAAGTATACAGCCTATATCTATCATCTGTTTTTATACTATCAAACAGATAGTTTTCAGTTCCTTGTCAAGAAATTGGATGCAAACGGAGAAAGGAGATCTGTCATATTTTGGACCCCAGTCTTCCATGTAGTCCATAACTCTCCTTATACTTATTGTGAGTTTATTGACCTATTCATATCTCCAGTCTCATCACTGCTAATGACAAGCCCCCCTCCCAGACTCATAGCTGAAATGCAGAAAATCTTGCAGCTATCCAAAAGCTGTAAAATAGGTGATTGGTACTTTTACCAAAATCACACAGAAATCAGGATTTATGGTTGTGAATTGTGCCCCTACAAGCTGCCAAGATATGTGCCTATGAGATTGTCTACCCTGGAATACTTTAGGCAGTTTATTAGCTCAGATTTGACTCATTTTTATGAAGCCAAGAAAAAGGCTCAGCTAAGGCTAAGAAACCAACTAGGCTACCTCATCATCAACAAAAAGGAAGGGTGGAAAGATGCTGAAAAGAAATTAAATGAGGAGCTCAAACTAAAAAGGAGTTTTTGGTGGGTGCCCTATGACCCACAGGGATTTATCCATGATAGAAAGACAAAATATAGGCTATCAGGCTATGAACATTGTAAAATCCCTAATATAGAATAGTATGCTAACCAAGATGAATGGATAGAAGCCACATTGGTAGAACAGATCACTGAGGAAGAGAAAATGGAGCAGGCAATGAAAAACCTTGAAAAAACTCTTGACCTGGATTCTTTTGGACAGGTCTCTTTAAAATTGCCTCAACACATTAGAGAGGGCACATCCTCTGCTACAACTGCACAATAGCCTGCCCAAGAAGAGACTCCACCTACAGGGACATCCAAAGGCAAAGAAGTGATGCATTCAGAACAACAAGAAGTCACAGATCAGCCTACATCATCATAGCAGCAAGGCCAAGGGAAAATTCCTCCTGCCCAGACCCGTGCACCAGAAATACCAACATTGCAAACTCCTCTCAAAGAGGAGAAGGGCAGAAAAAGAGACCGAGAAGAGGCCACACCCATAAGTGGGCTAGCAGAACAGACAGAAGCAAAGAGGCAAAGAGTGGATCCTCTACCTGAAGAGGAAGTTATAGAGGAGATTATTGAGAGCCCAAGAAGTGAAAGGGCAGCCAGCCCATTAATTTCCCTAGAGACAGAATCACCTACCAGTTCTCATGGACAGCAATCGGGAAAACGGCCTAGTATGGAAATTTCATCAGCACTGCCACAAAGCAAACAGAGTTCTGATATTAAGAGGCCATTCATGGAGATCAAGGCACAAAATGAGCCAATAAGAATGCATCTTTACGATCAGTTCCTCAAAATGACTCCGGCCAAACAGCAGAGGTTGATGCCTGCCTATGATATCAAGGGAAATTGATCTTCAGTCATTTCAAGCCCACAGTGCAGCAGCCACAGTCAGCTGCCGACTATATTAGAACAAATCTACAAGCTCTTGCCAAAGACATTCACCCTTTGGACCATGTAGAGTTGCACAAACAAACTAGTGAAATGGTTTATTCCACTCTAGCAGATAAAGCCATACTAGCTCAGCAATTGCAGAATTCACTGAACAATACATCTGCTCAATTAGAGTTGGAAAGGGTATCCTCTTTGGCCAAGGACAATAGAATAAAGTCCTTAGAAGAAATCATCACTGAGCTGGGACATAATCCCAAGGACCCTAAGGCAATAAAAGCACTAATAAAGAAAAAGGAGGATGACATAGCTGCCCTCAAGAAACAGTTAAAACTGCGAGCTACTATGCACCCGCAGGCCACAGAGATGGTGAAGGAAAAAGAAGAAGAGGATTTGATGGAGTTGTTAATACAAATGAATGAAAGGCTGGCAGAAACAGAGAAGGATTTGGAGAAAGCATTGCAGGAAAAACAAGGAGAGTTGGCCTCTCAGCCAGCTCAAACAGCCCCAATAGCCACAACTGCTCCTCCTACCGCAACAACATCAGTCCCTTCCACTACCCCAACATCGACAACAGGTACCTCAGCCACAGATACTTCAGCAGCAGCAGCAATAACAGTGCCAGATACCAGCATGAGCATGGAAAAGATGATGGAGGACATAAAGGCCTTAGAACTCAAAATGGCAAAGCTAAAGGAAGCCAAAGAAAAACTAGCCAAGTTGGAGGTAAGCTATGATAAATCAAAGATAACAGTGGCTGAGAAAACAAGAGAGGTAAAGGCCTTGGAAAACAAGGTAAAATCTTTGGAGAAAGTTCTGACTCCTCATAAAACTCTGTCTGAGATCAAAACAATTTTATGGACCAAAATTGGCCAGTCCATCACTGATCAATGGAGATCAATTCAAACCATCCACGAGCATATTGAATTGATAGAAATAGCCCGAGTGGAGACTCAAAAGGCCAAAGCATTATTAAGAAACATGCCAAAACAGGCCAATAGATTAATCCATTTTTTGAATACTCATACTAGAGAACAATTAACAGCTCTAGATATTCAGGACAGAACAGGTACCATTTTGACAGTTGAAAAGGTGTTGACTATGAAGAATTTTGTGCAAAATCTAGAAAGAAAATGTCAATAAATGCAGATGGAAATAAATGCATTTCCAGACAAGTTTACAACCCTACAGCAGAGGGGTCTACCCAGTTTGTTAACCAGCAACCAGAGACTGTTGACACATGAACAGTATGCTCACAGGGTAAACACATATGTTGCAAATCAGATTACAGCATCATCAAGCACTTCAGAAGACATAGTGCCTCCCTCTGGACAAAGCTTATATGATAAGTTGGAAAATCTGTTCTATATTGAGCATGAAATAACACATCTTTTTGAGATACAGCCCAATTTTTACAGGTATACTGAAGCTGATGAAATATTGATAAAATTGCAAAGACACCAGTTGCCAATAGACCAATGGTGGCAGAGCATGTTGGAGGTTTTACCAAGGTAGTTTTGGTTCTCTTTCTTTTGATCATCTGCATTAAATCAAATTTAAATGCACGGGCTACATATCAGAAAAATGAAAGTAACAGAGCAAGGAATTTACGCCAAATGCATTAAAGCAGAATCTGGCACAAATGACAGGGCCGTGACAGCAACACAGGGACGCAAATCAAAGAGACAACTACCAGCTGACTTGTTGAGCCAAAAATTCAAAAACAGCAGAGCACCTAAGGCAGCCAGTACAGCGGAAGTTACTTCTACATTGATTACGCTCGGTTTTCAATGTCATTTATTGCCTTTGAAGAAGTAGATGGATGAAATTTATTGCTTGATATTTTCTATATGAGATATTTTGTAACTCCCTTTTGTATAAATACCTCCCCTAGAGATGAATTGGGGGTTGGTTTGTGAATATCATTATGGACCTGTGCTGTAAATTTTGAGAACTCTTCTGAATAAAGATTGTTCGAATGCTTTGCTGATGAATTTGTTGGTTGTGGGATTAATGGCAAAAGAATATGTTGCAGAATTCTCGTGTTACCTCATGGATCAATAAGTCTTTTAACTCTTGTTCACTGTTCCTATGTTTTACATATCATCTATATATCATGTTCTAAATTGCAGGAAAGAAGAATAGCCCAGAATTTACTTGGTTGTACTCTATGTTCAATTCCTGTCATTTTTATGTTTTCTACAGGACTAGCATAGGCAGGAATTCTTGACTGCTCCTGTCTCCCTAGTTCTTACACCCTAAATATAGTTAAGGAATTCTTAACTGCTACTTGGTAATATTTATTCATTTCCCCTCTGTTAGCATAATGAAAGATCCTTAATTGCTTTTCATTCCCTGACTTCATTTCATCTCATTATAGCTTAAAGATTGTTCTATGTTTAATTATCTTGCTCTGTAGTTCCTCCTTTTGCCTAGGAAACCATACCCAGAAATCCATTCTCACTGACTCCATTAACCCAATGGTCTGAACTTCTCATACTTTGTAGCTCTGCTCTATTGGATGTCACCTTCCAAACATCGAACAACTATCTGCACTTCATAACTAGCCTAACATATAGCAAAAAAACGCTAAATCATAAAGAGAGAGCCCTCTCTGGTTGCAGATTGGCTAGAATCTGCAGCTAAAAGACTGGTTAGTGGTTACCTCGCCGTATTCTCTCCTTAGAATTTTCCTGGGGAACAACTTGAGTGATAAAATCATTGGCGACTCCACTGGGGAACTGAATGACTGTGTTTGTTACTGCTGTCTGTTTTCTAAAGCTACAGATGGAGCCTGAAGTTAGCCAAGTAGCCTTTGAAACTGTTTTGTTGTGCATTTACAGGAGTAAATAAAAGCTGCTTTAGTTAATCTCCAGTCTAGCATTAGATTTTATACATCTTTCTCAAAAATTTGATCAATTTCCTTCTGTTTTCAACGGATCTTTAGGAAAATTCAAGACCCTCATAATTCATACTTTCCTAAGAAAGATATTGTCAAAAGCATCATTCTTCAAATATCTCTAGAAAATACCAAAAAGAAATTTAGAAGTTGGCTCCAAAGAAGAAAACTCGTTACACTAGATCAAATCTAGATCCCAATCCTCCAGCTATTTTTGAAAATCCTAACTTAATCTCCAAGACCCTAAAAAGACAAGAAAGTCTAGAAAATTCTGTTGATTTAAGTCTTGATATACTTCAACAAAACCTTACCCAATCTCCTCCTGGAAAAACAATAGTCCTTTCCACTATTGTTGCAGCTTCTTCTAGTTCACCATCATCACTTCAGAGCACCTCTTCCACTCCTCCATCCACTCCGTTCATCTTAGTTGTTATCCCTGTGCTTCCAGTTGTCTCATTTATACCTGTAAATATGGCAAACCGATATGCTCCTTTGCAGTTGCCTGCAAATCCAGGGGCTATGCCTCAAGACTATCAAAGCAAAATAACATATTTTGATGGTTCTAGCTCCTATACAGCCCAGCAACATACTAAGAAAATGATGGACTACTTTGAGAACTATGAAATTGATGATAACGATGTGAGAATGAAAATTTTTGTTCAAAGTTTAACCGGTGAAGTAAGGACCTGGTTTAGGGCACTTGCTGCAAACACAATTGCTGATCCAGTTGCCCTGTACCAAACCTTTTTGAACAGATGGGAAAATAAGAAGGACCCACTGCATATCCTATCAAAGTATGACAGTTTAAAAAGAGGCCCACAAGAAACTGTCCAAGACTATTGTGCTAGATTCAACAACGTATACAATGCTATCCCTCAAAACCTTAGACCTCCACCTGACTTGGCCTTGATCAAATTTCTTGATAGATTTGACTCTGACATGGCATATCAGCTAAGGGAAAGAGCTCCTGCCAGCTTAGAAGACATGCAGAGCATAGCTGTTAGTGTAGAGGCAAATCTGATCTCTAAAAGAGCCCGAGCTAGAGCCGAAAGAAGGACTACCTTCAAAGAAGAACCTTCAGCATTTGAACAAAAAATAGATGCAATCATCAAAGGCATGGATAGACTGGGGGATAGGGTGGAAACCATTGAAAGGAAATCTTCTTGGGAAGGTCAACCAAGTAACACCACTAGAAGTCCAAATTTTAGAAAAAATCAAAATCCTAACACCGGGAAGGCTGGCCCTGATCAGAACATCAGGACTCCATTTCAAGAGAAATATGTCGAGGCTTCAACTTCTAGTGAGCCAACAAACGATACTAAAATCAACCTAATGGGTCTGAATAGTGAACAACAAATCTTTTTAACACAAGATGACCAAGAAGCTCATAATTTCAACCAATTTCAAACTAAATCCGGAGAATCATTTGATTTCAGAGAAGGGTATGATGCAGTTGTCTATGAGGTCCATAAACAATACAAATTGAGAAGCAGAATGGTAGATGTGCCTGAACCTAGCAAGCTGAAAGATACCAAGCAGCCTAAGAAAGCAAAGGATAAAACTGCCCTGACAGAGCTCCCTGCTAAAACAGACCTCAATCCAAAAGAACCCACGGTTGAGGACATAACAGATTGGCAGCCCTCAAAAAATCAGCCATCCACCTCTTTTCCTCCAAAAGAAAATGTAAACAGCTCTCCTGAAAATAATTTCAAAGCAGATTTAGTTCATAACAGCACTCCTGATAAAGAAAAAATCACTGAAAACACAGCAGAAAAGGAAAACCTTGCTACCCAGAATACAAAAATTCAAGTGGAAAAACCTTTCAACCTAGAAACAGAAATAGGCAAACTAAAAATAGCCATTCCACTGTCCGAATTGGCTAAACATGAGGTTTATAGGGAACAAATCAGTAGGTCACTTCAAATATCAAAAAATAGAGATGCAGTCAATGTTTTAGATGACCAACCAGAACTAATTTTTGGTCCTGAGGTAAATGGTAAAACAGTAGATGGAGGAGTCCCTCCATTCTATGTAAGCTTAAACATTCATGACAAAGTGTTGCATAATGCAATGTTTGATTCGGGAGCTTCCCATAACCTAATGCCTAAATCTGTGATGGAAAGATTGGACCTAGATATCACAAGGCCATACAAGGACTTGTTCTCATTCGATTCTAGCCAGGTCAGGTGTCTAGGCCTTATCAAAGATTTGTGTGTATCTCTAGTGCAATACCCTGCCAAGACTATTTTAATGGATGTGGTGGTAGCTGATATCCCACCAAAGTATGGAATGCTTTTGTCCAGATCTTGGGGTGAAAAACTCCAAGGATCTTTGCAGCTAGATATGTCTTATGCCACCATTTCAGTCTTTGGCCAGCCTAAGAGATTGTACCGGGAAACATTGATGAAATATGTGGTCAGCAGTCAGGAAAAGCCCCAAAACTTTCCTATTTATTCCATGCATTCGGATATGGATTCTTTCATCTTATACAATGCTGAAATCTGCCCCAAAATTGATGACAAACTGCTAGAATCAGCACAAGAAAAAAGTATTAATGAAGAATCCACTATGCAAGATCAAAAAATTGTTGAAATAATTGTTGTAACGAACAAACAAGACAAACCATGTGACTCACAAAAACCAAATCTGCCCATTAAGACAGTTTCCAAAACTCCTAAGGCTAGTTACAATCAAGAAATCTTATGCTACTTAGAGTTTGATGGGTCAGTGAATAAATTAGGAGCAGGGGCAGGCATTTGGATACACAGCATGCAAAATGACCATGCTCAAGGACATGCATATAGGCTGAATTTTAGATGTACAAACAATATGGCCGAATATGAGGCCCTTTTGCTGGGACTTAAACTGATTAGAAGTCTAGGGGCAACTAAGATTTCAATACTAGGGGACTCTGACTTGATTATCCAACAGATAAAGGGAAACTTTGTTACAATTGATCTTAGACTGAGAGCTTATAGAGGGGCAGCAATTGAAATGCTTAACACTTTCTTAGAATTTCAGCTAACCAAAATTCCAAGAAAACATAATTTACATGCGCATAGTTTGGCAACTTTTGCCAGCACTTGCAAGCTGCCATTTGGGCCTAATCACCACTTGACTGCTGAGATTAAGCATAGTCCCGTTGTCCCAGATAATGTTATGAATTGGCAAGTGTTTGAAAATGACACACAAAACAATAATTTCTTAACTTTGAAAGAGGAATTCTCAAGCACAAACATAGACACAAGCACCTCTTATGGTCAACAGCAAACAGACAAAATTCATGAAAATATATCAGCTAAAACAGCAAATCACATTTTACACCCAACAATCTTTACTAACAAAGATCTACAAGAGCTGAAGCAAATGGACTTTGATGAAATTGCTAAGGGAGAATCTGAAGTAATTGAGTTGAAGGATAATTTTTTGCCCACAGGCCTAACTCCTTTGGAGGATATTTTTGATTCAAATGATATACCAAGAAAGCCAAAAATGCAGCCTTTAAATGCAGAAATTGAGAACTGTAATATAGGAACTGCAGAGGACCCTAAAATGATAAAATTGTCCAAAGCCTTGCCACCAAATCAAAAACTAAAATACATAGAACTGTTTAAAGAGTGTCAAGATGTCTTTGCATGGAGCTATGAGGACCTCAAGTCCTATGATACTTTGGTCATTCAACATACAATACCTTTAAAAGAAAATCAAAAGCCTTTTAAACAAAATCTGAGAAGAGTAAATCTTGTTCTTCTTCCTCTCATTGAGAAAGAGGTCAAAAGAATGTACCAAGCTGGAATAATTGCTCCTGTTAGATTCTCAGAATGGATTTCAAACCTAGTGCCTACTAGGAAGAAAACAGGAGAGATAAGACTGTGTGTTGACTTAAGAAACCTAAATAAAGTTTCTCTCAAAGACCACTACCCCTTACCAAAAATGGATCACATTTTACAAAGGGTAGTGGGAGCTTCTAGGATCTCACTGTTAGATGGATTCTCAAGATTTAATCAGATCTTAGTTCACCCGGATGATCAAGACAAAACTGCCTTCACAACACCTTTGGGAACCTTCAAGTATGTGAAAATGCCTTTTGGACTTAAAAATGCAGGGGCCACATTTCAACGATCAATGGACATAGCCTTTGCAAAAGAGATTCATGATTTTCTAGTCATATATCTTTATGATCTCACTACTTTTTCCAAATCAGACCAAGAACATTTAGAACATTTAAGACAAGTGTTCCTAATTTGCAGAAAATATGGCATATCATTGAACCCAAAGAAATCATTGTTTGGCCTAGAAGAAGGCAAACTCTTAGGTCACATAATTTCAAAAGATGGCATTAGAATTGACCCGGATAGAATACAGGCTATTCTCCAAGTGCCTCACCCAAGAAACATCAAAGAATTACAAGCTCTTTTAGGAAAGATCAATTTCCTAAGAAGATTCATTCCCAATTTGGCTGAACTAATAAGATTGTTGAATAACATGCTGAAGAAAGATTCCAAAGTCAGGACAATAGAAGCTAAACAAGCGTTTGAGGAAATCAAAATAGCTTTAACTAAAACATCAGTCCTCACAAGCCCAAAGTTTGATAGAGACTTCATAATCTTTTCCTTTGCATCTGAGCATACTATTGTTGTTGTCCTATTACAAAAGGATGACCAAGGATGTGAGAAGCCAATTGCTTTCTTCAGCAAAGCACTTAGAGACGCTCCACTCAAATATCAAATCATGGAAACACAAGCTTATGCCCTTGTAAAAGCCATCAAGGATTTCAGAGTTTATATCTTGCACTCTCATGTGATAGCTTATGTCCCAAATGCCATGGTCAAAGACATTCTAACTCAAGAAGGAGTTGAAGGAAAAAGAGGCAAATGGATAGCTAACATTCTAGAATATGAACTTGAAATAAAGCCAACAAAACTGATAAAAGGACAAGGTTTAGCTAAATTGATGACCGAAACCAATTTTCAAGCCCTTGACATCAATGAACAGAAGATGACAACTCCACAGATCAACCAAGCCTTCTTACAATCACCTTGGTATGCTGATATAATTTATGTATTGTTAAACCTGCAAGCTCCTCCAGGGTTATCCAGAACTAAAAAGAGATTCTAAAAAATGAAAGCTTCAAAGTTTTGTATTGTAGACAATGTTTTATTTTGGAAAAACCATGAAGGTATTTTGCTAAATTTCCTAACACATGATGAAACTGACAAAGTACTCAAGGAATTTCATGCAGGGCACTGTGGTGGACATTTGTATTGGAAGTCAACAGCTGGTAAAATCTTAAGAGCTGGTTTTTATTGGCCCTCCCTGTTTGCTAATGTGAAAAAATTTGTATTTTCTTGCCATAAATGCCAAATATTTGAAGGCAAGATAAAACTGTTACCTTTACCTCTAAAACCCATTTCCACTAAGAGACCATTTCAACAATGGGGTTTAGATTTCATTAGAGAAATTCACCCTTCCTCTTCTGGCCAGCATAAGTGGATTTTAACTGCCACAGATTACTTCACCAAATGGATAGAGGCTATTCCTTGTAGGCAAGCCAATGACTCAATCATCATGCAATTCCTAGAAACCAATATCCTATCTAGATTTGGCTGTCCGGAAAAGATCATAACAGACAATGCTGCTGCCTTTAAATCCAAAAGAATGATCAATTTTTGCCACAAGTACCACATTACCTTGGGCCACTCCACAGCCTATTACCCTCAAGGTAATGGTCTAGCTGAATCATCCAATAAGAGCTTGATCAACATCATAAAGAAAGTATTGGAGGAAAATAAGAAGAATTGGCACAAAAAGCTTATTAATGCACTGTGGGCAGACAGGTTAACTACAAAGAGATCCATTGGAACAAGCCCCTATGAGTTGGTTTATGGCATGGAGATTGTATTCCCTTCATCCTTGGGAATCCCTGTGTTAAAATTGCTGCAAGGAATACAAGCAGAACCCAATGATATTCAGAGAAGGATCAATCAAACAATTCACTTACAGCAGACTAGAGAAGTGTATCAGAGAACTCAGATTCTACAAGAGAAACTGAAGAAGATTTTTGATAAAAGGACAAAGGCAGAGGATTTTTTCATCGGATACAAAGTGCTGAAGTGGGATTCTAGGAGGAAAGACAAAGGAAAACATGGCAAATTTGATTTCCTTTGGAAAGGACCTTTTGTCATCCAGGCTGTACAAGGAAACAACACCTATTTTTTGAGAAGTTTGGATGGTACAGAAGCAGAGGATGGGCTAGTCAATGGGCGAAAGCTCGAGCATTATTTTGATCCACTGTGTTAATATATCAAGACTGTATTTTGTACATAAAAGTGTCTATTTTCTGCAGTTTATTACAGCAATAAGATAGTGAGTAAGATGCAGCAAATTTTGAGGAGAAAAGCAAGAATTGTGTTACTTTTTATATTCCATTTTGATTCTATTAGAAGACTTAAGGAAGAAGACTTGGGAGCTATAAAAATGATAACAAATACTCAGACAAACTGTCAGATACAGAGTTGTAATTGTTTAAACCAGCTTATGAGAAATGTACATATGCCATTAAGATACAATTTGTTTCTTTACAGCAAAAAGAAATTTCAGATTACAGTGAAAGTTGAATATAAGGCCGTCTGACCTGCTGTTCTTGGCTTTTCATCTGGAAAAGCCATCCCCAAGTGGAGCCACTATTAGGTTCCTATACCAATAGGTGTCATATTTCATGATTGACTGTGGAAATGCCAAATATGATCATCCTTTCCATGCTGCAAAGGTTCCATATTTTCAAAAATCAAAAATTTAAAAAAAAATGTAAAGAGGGTATGCCCTAAAAGAAAAATCAAAGGGCAAAAAGAATGAATTGGTCATTAAAACAAAGAAAATGAACCCCAAAGAAAAGACCAAGAGAGTGGCTAGTCAAAATACCACTACTATCCTATTTTTGCAAATAAGTTCAGATTATGCAATCAGTGAATTCTATCACACTTGATGGATGGCCAAACAGCTCAATCTTGGCCAGTCCATGTTTAAATTTCTTGTTTTAGCATTAGAGAATAAGGTCTGTTTAAAAAGTTCAAGCTTGGCAGATCATTAGTTAAGTAGAGAAGCAAGGGTGCTCAACAGCTGAATCTGAGCCCCTGGAAGAGATAAGGGCAGACTTAGATAGGAGGACAGCTGGAAGAAAACAAGAGAGAAAGGGTTTGCTAGTTTAAATGCACCCAATTAAAAGGAAGAAAAAATGTTAGGTGTATTAGGCTGGGTAGGCAGGTGGATGTTGCAGAAGCAGGCTGGTGATCAGTTTTGTGTTGTTGAATTTGATCCATCTCATGAATATCACAAGTACCATGGCAAGGTGATTGCAGTCCAGGTGGAGCATGACTAATTTCCCCTCTCATTTCCCCATGAACACTTACTAACATCCCTTCAAGGACATTGGGATCTGCTCAATGGTCCTAGTTCATTTCATTTTATGAGAAATACTAAGTGGAACTCTATGTTTACTTAGCCAAAACAAGCCACATTTCTTGTGTAAAAATAATCATTCCATTTCCTTTTTATTTCCCCAAAAACCTAAGTTATTACTTATAAACTTAGCATTTTCTATCCATAAAACCATATTAACACTTTAACTTTATTATATAGCTCCCATTTAAAGTTTTCCCCGCCCCTATTATACATAAAATAGCATAAAAATCCCAAAAAATCTAAATATCCCAACCCCCGACTTAATATAGCCATACACCATAATGTTCGGGAATTATAGGTTCACTTGGAACCTTATAATAACCCTAGCCGCGTACATATACCATGGAATTTAATTAACACTTGGTTAATTAAATAACCAACCCACGAAACCCAAAATCGCATTACACTGCAATTCTTCGCAAAAACATTAAAAAACGCTGAAATATTATAGTGGGCCCCATACATTACCCTTCCGCCAGCTTACTGTGCCGCTAGCCGTCGGATCCGATCCCCCAGATCGGACGGCCCTCATGCATATCGCGAGCCCCCATATGCCGAACGATAGCATCTGGGGGATGGGCGGTATTTCCGCCATACGCGAGACACGCGTCAGGCGCTCGGCGTGATCGTTGCCCCCTCTGACAAAACCACTATCGCCCAAACGTGGTGCGGGGGCCAAACCGCTTACCGCCTATGCCGCCGCCCCACTGACGTTACCCGCTCGTCACCCTCATGTCATCGCCCACGTCATCCGCTACCCCGCCTCTGTACCATCCGCCGTGTCTGCCATGTCACTGCCAGCTTGGCCTCTGTACCCCCTGCTATACGACAAAATCATGACGTCATGCTGATGTCACCCGACCAAAGCGCGCCAAAAACCCGCCAAACTCAAAATTTTTGTCAAAAAGCCATTAAAACGTCGTTTTTTCCCATTTCACTTTGTTTGTTCTGCGCGTTATTTGCATGGTTTTCAACGACCAAAACGCCATTGTTACTGCACAGTCCACCAACCAGGCAATTCAACTCTATTGCTCGGTCCCTCAGCTTGCTCTACCACCCACATTGTGCACCTGGCGTCCATAAAACAGGTATTTACCCAAATTCTTCTCCCAAACCATGTTTTTCCGAGTTTTTCTCCAAAAATTGCCCGTAGAACCAGATTTTAAATTAAAAACACAGTGTTGCCCCTAACCTTTGCAATTTAACCTCTATTCGGCCCATTTTTCCCAAAGAAAACCTGTGGACTGTGTTCCCTCTGCAAAATCGCCCATCGAGCTGAAATTAAGCTTATTTCCGCCTGCAATTTCCACAGAAAGCTCCAGAAACTGATATTTTACCCACTGTTGCTATGAAAGCTCCAAATTTTAAATTAAATAATCACAGAAGGTTGAAAAATGGAGACTGCAGTTGCCCTCAATGTTGCCCCCTTGAATGCACCACACAAGGAGTTGGAATGGTTGCCCTTAGCTGATAGGGACTTCCAAATACAAGATCTAAGGGGTATCAAAGACCATCTCCAAATATTTTGTGAAATCAAGAACAGCTACCTAAACAAGAATGACCTCTATGGCATCTGGGAGTCCAGTCTGCCCAGATATTATCTCCCATCAGTCAATATATTTCCAGATATAATCCAACTGTGTTGTGCTCACTATGAGCCCACTCAAAGAGCAATCATGTCCCCAAATGGCACTGTCCTGTTCTATATCACTCCTGACTCAATCAATGAGATGTTTCATTTCAAGCCCAATCAGCCTCTGGCTCCTCTGTCTATGAAAAATTTGCTGGACCAAGGCTCCAAACTATCCTCTACAGAAATAGGCCGAATTGCCAATTTATTCATGAGACTAGACTCCCAGCCCAGAGACTCACCTCCTTATCACCAGGTCTATTTCAATGAAGTTGGGAGAACTGTCATTGACATGATATCATATGTCCTCGGCTTTAGAACCAGTGAGTATTTTGATGAGACCATTCTTGCCCTGATGTCTATATTTATTCCAGGACACCCTCCTGCCATCAAATATGACTTTGCTACCTTTATTAGCAACAAAATCCATGAACAATTCATGAGCCTAAATAGAGAAGGGGTTTTCAAGTTTACAGCCTATATCTATCATCTGTTTTTATACTATCAAACAGATAGTTTTTAGTTCCCTGTCAAGAAATTGGATGCAAAAGGAGAAAGGAGATCTGTCATATTTTGGACCCCAGTCTTCCATGTAGTCCATAAATCTCCTTATACTTATTTTGAGTTTATTGACCTATTCATATATCCAGTCTCATCACTGTTGATGACAAACCCCCCTCCCAGACTCACAGCTGAAATGCAGAAAATCTTGCAGCTGTCCAAAAGCTATAAAATAGGTGATTGGTACTTCTACCAAAATCACACAGAAATTAGGATTTATGGCTGTGAATTGTGCCCCTACAAGCTGCCAAGATATGTGCCTATGAGATTGTTTGCCCTTGAATACTTTAGGCAGTTTATTAGCTCAGATTTGACTCATTTTTATGAAGCCAAGAAAAAGGCTCAGCTGAGGCTAAGAAACCAACTAGGCCCCCTCATCATTAACAAAAATGAAGGGTGGAAAGATGCTAAAAAGATATTAAGTGAGGAGCTCAAAATAAAAAGGAGTTTTTGGTGGGTGCCTTATGACCCAGAGGGATTTATCCATGATAGAAAGACAAAATATATGCTATTAGGCTATGAACATTGTAAAATCCCTAATATAGAACAGTATGCTAACCAAGATGAATGGATAGAAGGCACATTGGTAGAACAGATTACTGAGGAAGAGAAAATGGAGCAGGCAATGAAAAACCTTGAAAAAACTCTTGACCTGGATTCTTTTGGACAAGTCTCTTTCAAATTGCCTCAACACATTAGAGCGGGCACATCCTCTGCTACAACTGCACAACAGCCTGCCCAAGAAGAGACTCCACCTACAGGGACATCCAAAGGCAAAGAAGTGATGCATTCAGAACAACAAGAAGTCACAGATCAGCCTACATCATCACAGTAGCAAGGTCAAGGGAAAATTCTTCCTGCCCAGACCCGTGCACCAGAAATACCAGCATTGCAGACTCCTCTCAATGAGGAGAAGGGCAGAAAAAGAGATCGAGAAGAGGCCACACCCATAAGTGGGCCAGCAGAATAGACAGAAGCAAAGAGGAAAAGAGTGGATCCTCTACCTAAAGAGGAAGTTATAGAGGAGATTATTGAGAGTCCAAGAAGTGAAAGGGCAACCAGCCCATTAATTTCCCTAGAGACAGAATCACCTACCAATTCTCATGGACAGCAATAGGGAAAACGGCCTAGTATGGAAATTTCATCAGCACGGCCACAAAGCAAACAGAGTTCTGATATTAAGAGGCCATTCATAGAGATCAAGGCACAAAATGAGCCAATAAGAATGCAGCTTTACGATCAGTTCCTCAAAATCACTCCGGCCAAACAGCAAAGGTTGATGTCTGCCTATGATATCAAGGAAGGGAAATTGATCTTGAGTCATTTCAAGCCCACAGTGCAGCAGCCACAGTCAGCTGCCAACTATATTAGAACAAATCTGCAAGCTCTTTCCAAAGACATTCACCCTTTGGACCAGGTAGAGTTGCACAAACAAACCGGTGAAATGGTTTATTCCACTCTAGCAGATAAAGCCATACTAGCTCAGCAATTGCAGAATTCACTGAACAATACATCTACTCAATTAGAGTTGGAAAGGGTATCCTCTTTATCCAAGGACAACATAATAAAGTCCTTAGAAGAAATCATCATTGAGTTGGGACATAATCCCAAGGACCCTAAGGCAATAAAAGCACTGATAAAGAAAAAGGAGGATGACATAGCTGCCCTCAGGAAACAGTTAAAACTGCGAGCTACTATGCACCCGCAGGCCACAGAGATGGTGAAGGAAAAAGAAGAAGAGGATTTGATGGAGTTGTTAATACAAATGAATGAAAGGCTGGCAGAAATAGAGAAGGCTTTGGAGAAAGCATTGCAGGAAAAACAGGGAGAGTTGGCCTCTTAGCCAGCTCAAACAGCCCCAACAGCCACAACTGCTCCTCCTACAGCAACAACATCAGTCCCTTCCACTGCCCCACAATCGACAACAGGTACGTCAACCACAGATACTTCAGCAGCAGCAGCAATAACAGTGCCAGATACCAGCATGAGCATGGAAATGATGATGGAGGAAATAAAGGCCTTAGAACTCCAAATGGCAGAGCTAAAGGAAGCCAAAGAAAAACTAGCCAAGTTGGAGGTAAGCTATGATAAATCAAAGATAATAGTGGTTGAGAAAACAAGAGAGGTAAAGGCCTTGGAAAACAAGGTAAAATCTTTGGAGAAAGATTTGACTCTTCATAGAACTTTGTCTGAGATCAAAACAATTTTATGGACCAAAATTGGCCAGTCCATCACTGATCAATGGAGATCAATTCAAACCATCCACGAGCAGATTGAATTGATAGAAATAGCCCGAGTGGAGACTCAAAAGGCCAAAGCATTATTAAGAAACATGCTAGAACAGGCCAATAGATTAATCCATTTTTTGAATACTCATGCTAGAGAACAATTAGCAGCTCTAGATATTCATGATAGAATAGGTACAATTTTGACAGTTAAAAAGGTGCTAACTATGAAGAATTTTGTGCAAAATCTAGAAAGAAAATGTCAAGAAATGCAGATGGAAATAAATGCATTTACAGACAAGTTTACAGCCTTACAGCAGAGGGGTTTACCCAGTTTGCTAACCAGCAACCAGAGACTGTTGACGCATGAACAGTATGCTCATAGGGTAAACACATATGTTGCAAATCAGATTTACAGCATCATCAAGCACTTCAGAAGACATAGTGCCTCCCTCTGGACAAAGCTTATATGATAAGTTGGAAAATCTGTTCTATATTGAGCATGAAATAACACATCTTTTTGAGATACATCCCAATTTTTACAGGTATACTGAAGCTGATGAAATATTGATAAAATTGCAAAGACACCAGATGCCAATAGACCAATGGTGCCAGAGCATGTTGGAGGTTTTACCAAGGTAGTGTTGGTGTTCTTTCTTTTGATCATCTGCATTAAATCAAATTCAAATGCACGGGCTACATATCAGAAAAATGAAAGTAACAGAGCAAGGAATTTACACCAAACGCATTAAAGCAGAATTTGGCACAGATGACAGGGCCGTGACAGCAACACAAGGACGCAAATCAAAGAGACAGCTACCAGCCGACTTGTTGAGTCAAAAAGTCAAAAACAGCAGACCACCTAAGACAGCCAGTACAACGGAAGTTACTTCTACATTGATTATGCTCGGTTTTCAATGTCATTTATTGCCTTTGAAGAAGTAGATGGATGAAATTTATTGCTTGATATTTTCTATATGAGATATTTTGTAACTCCTTTTTGTATAAATACCTCCCCTAGAGATGAATTGGGGGTTGGTTGGTGAATATCATTCTGGACCTGCACTGTAAATTTTGAGAACTCTTCTGAATAAATATTATTGGAATGCTTTGCTGATGAAGTTGTTGGTTGTGGAAGTAATGGCAAAAGAATATGTTGCAAAATTCTCGTGTTACCTCATGGATCAATAAGTCTTTTAACTCTTGTTCACTGTTCCTATGTTTTACATATCATCTATATATCATGTTCTAAATTGCAGGAAAGAAGAATAGCCCAGAATTTACTTGGCTATACTTTGTGTTCAATTCCTGTCATTTTTTATGTTTTCTACAGGACTAGCATAGGCAGGAATTCTTGACTGCCCCTGTCTCCCTGGTTCTTACACCCTAAATATAATTAAGGAATTCTTAACTGCTCCTTGGTAATATTTATTCATTTCCCCTCTGTTAGCATAATGAAAGATCCTTAATTGCTTATCATTCCCTGACTTCATTTCATCTCGTTACAGCTTAAAGATTGTTCTATGTTTAATTATCTTGCTCTGTAGTTCCTCCTTTTGCCTAGGAAACCATACCCAGAAATCCATTCTCACTGACTCCATTAACCCAATGGTCTGAACTTCTCATACTTTGCAGCCCTGCTCTATTGAATGTCACCTTCCAAACATCGAACAACTATCTGCACTTCATAACTAACCTAACATATAGAAAAACAACGCTAAATCATAAAGAGAGAGCCCTCTCTGGTTGCAGATTGGCTAGAATCTGCAGCTAAAATACTGGTTAGTGGTTACCTCGGTCGTATTCCCTCCTTAGAATTTTCCTGGGGAACAACCTGAGTGATAACACAACACTCACACAAGACAACACAAAAAGTGACAGAAATGCTGCAAAACAAAAGTTAAGCAGACTTACCCGAAAATAGCTGAGTTGGATGTGTCGAAGACTCCTAGATGTGTTGCGGGATGTCACAGCTCCAAAATCGATGTGAAGAATGAGCTTTGATGTGTCAAATAAATAATTTTGAGGCTCATGATGTGCATGCCACAAATTTAACAAAAAGTGACACTTGGAGGAAATTTTCTAAAACGATATTTGTTGTAACCTCCAGTTACTAAAAATAGCTCCCTAAAATCTAGGATGCTTTTTGCATGTTTCTTTTTTCTAATTCGGGAAAAAGTAGCCCATGCATGCAAGTCAATTTTTCTCGGTCCTGGGTGGAACCGGTCAACCTGAGGACACATGCAACAATCTGCTTGCCTGAGGGGAAATTTTGTGCGATTTATGGGATGAAGCTGGGTTGGTTATCCGAAGGGATTGCACAATTTCTAGGAGGAGCATTTGACGGCTTCCCATAATTGTGCAATTTCTTAGCTAAGCAGCACTGTTGGACTAGATTGCACAGTTTTCACTAGGAAGGTTATCTGACAGGATTGTGCAGTTTCTGAGCCCATCATGCTACAAGTCAAGTTTGCACAATTTCTGGAGGGAAGGTTAGTTCCCCTCCAGAATTGTGCAATTTTCTAAGGGAGTTGCTCAACCATCCACTAGACCAAGTCCGGAGTGGTAGCCTATGAGGGGAGTGAAGCAAGCTATCATGCACAGGCTGGCAATGTACTAGAAAACCAATGAAGCTCATGTACTTGACAGCGCAAGACATGCTACTGATGACGGTTGTTAGGGAGGCTCCAAAACGAAGCTAAGGAAAAATTTTGGAGGGTTGTTGTAGCCACTACAACATGTTTCTTCAAGGGGTTGGGGTCTATAATATCCCTTTTTTCTACACCTCATGATTATAAAATCCCTATGTAAATTTTGGGGACATATATAAAAAATCAAGTGAAAATGAATTGATGGCTAGCTAAAGAGGGGGGACATGGATACTTTGAGAAGACCATCTCCTGATGGTAAAACCACTCAAAGAAGGCATCAGAGAAAGTAATCTGTGGCTGACCAGCATGTCTGGCCATGAGATCGACCCATCTCTGCATCCTGGGTTCCCTCGGTGCTGGCAATCCTAGTGAAATATGTTGTGGCTACATCAGTGGGATCCTCTCTAAGGCAAAGGTAGTTAAAATGGAACTGTATCCAAAGTTCTTAGATCTTCCATTCTTTACCTTGGAGAGATGTTCTTTTCTCACTGGAAGTACTGCATAACACCAGTTGAATACCTTTGGTTCTAGACATTCTAAAGCATATTGCACATAAGATCTGTTCGCCAAATGAAGAGTTGCGCTACCATCCAATCTAGCAAAGGTGAATAAAATGGTCCTCAGAGACTGATCAGTGACGTCTCGGATATTGATCTTTCTGTCTCTACTAGGCTAAGATCCATCTCTACAAAGCTGGCGGATATAATCTCTCACCGATTCACCCCCACGGGTGGATCCCAAGAGTGAAAAAGGGGCACCACACCTCGATAACCCCGTCAAAAAGTAGATGTCCTCGACTGTCAGTGGGATGGATTTACCTCTAATCTGGAACACCTGGCTAACTGGATCCCATGCATAGAGGAAATATTGCAACAAGCTGATTTGTTCCCTCATGCTAGATATACGAAATAATTTGAGCAAACCACAGTTTCGCAATGCAGTAACAGTACCCTGATCATGCAAGGCAATCATATCTTCTTCTTCATGCTCATGTTCATGCCACATGATGACCATCTTGATCCAACAAATATCTGAGTCACAGACAAAAGATGAATTAGGATCGAAATTTGACCAAAAACAGGCAAAAATTTCATGAGAAATCACTGTGCAAAGTTTCCCTCCTGCACCCATCGCACCTTGCCTTTGGACTAGGTGAGATGCACACTGACTATCCAATGCATAGCTCAGTATGCCTCGCAACTTTTGATATAGGGCAGGTGCGATGATGGGAGAACGTTCTGTTCAAACCCCAGGGGCTTAGAAAAAGGGCAAAACTTGCTCAAAATAAAAAAAGAATGGTATGAAAATGAAGAGCTCAGGGTTAGCTCCTAACTTGTCCTGATGGCACGGAGAATAGTCCACCAGATCTCCTGAAATCAGTTGATGAAGTTTAAGGCAGAAAACCACTCTAGAGCTCCAAATCCCAAATTTGAAATGAAATGGTAAAAATGAGGGGTAAAACTACTTTTTATGTTACTATTCACGTACTTCAAGTAAAATGTTAGTTTTTAATTCATTTTTCAAGCATATATATGTGTATTTCTAATCAATTTGATGGAGCAATTGAGCAGGTTGAACGATCGAGAAAAGAATCTAACGTGTTAAAACGGTAAACTGAATATCATTGACCAATATCAAGAGCAATGTTCCCGTAAGGTTCAAGCTCGTTAAAAAATCAACCTACACTGAGCACATGTTGGCACAAGGTTCAAGCTCATTAAAAAATAAACCCGCCTTTGGTAAATAACCTTTTGTGATCGCTTTGCTATCTGCCCTTTTGAATTTTGGTTGTGTTCCTTCCGTCACCTCCATTTCATTCGACTAACCATACACTTCCACTTGATTGTTTACCTTTTTTAGGAACATCTGCGATGAGTGATTCTGATTGCCATCCTCTTCACTCTGCCATGTTTTGAGAAGTTCCAAACTTACCTGGAACCAGCTGCTACCTAGAAATATAACTCGTTCCTAAAAAACGAGCCTCTTTTAAACTCTTTTTAGACTCGTTAAATATAAAAAGATCGTCGAACTATTAGCCTTCCTAGCTCGCTAAAGTAAGGGGAACGCTATCCCTCTCATATATTTTAATCTTTTTGGACTTGAGGGATTATTAAACAAAAAGATCGAGTGCTTGTCTTTGTTGGCTCGTTAAAACTATCGAAAAGTCATCCTTTTCGTATTATTTTACACTTTTTCGGACTTAAAGGATTATGCCACGAAAAAGGACTATTGGAGTCTCCTTTTCGTCCATTTTCAGACTCTCTAAACAAGAAAAGGTCTAAGTTATCCTTGTCATTAAACTCGTTAAAACAATAGCGACAAACTTGTCCACCCAAACAAGAACGAGTCTCACTGACGCTAGGCTTGCTAAACACAAAGCGACAGGTTTGCCCGAAGGGTAAATTATAGACCAAGCATATGTTATCCTCCTCAATCTTGTCAAAAATAAAGAGGTACTGGTCAGTAATGACTGGGGAAAAATGGGAAGAAAACTTGAAGAACTCTATTGGTAGCAAGTCGCTCTTGAACATGACACTTTCACTCCATCACCGTGATTGAGTTGGATAGGGTTTCCATTCAACATCACCATTGGTCCGCCGTGCCATCCATGGGGTTAACGCTACCAGTCCATATCAATGTCACCAATATGTTCAAGAGAATTCATTCAGAGAATTCACCATCCAGTAAACGCATCATCCACTGCATTACATCCACGCTTCATTTTTCATGACCGCCATTCTTGAACCTCATATCATCAGATCGTTTTCACCTCCACAAAAAATCATTTGCTCTGTTTCGCGTCGTAGATGTGGGATACATCAAGGCCCTCCTACGACAGGTCACTTCTTGTCAACATCAGCTCATTATCCAAGAAGTTGACTTAGAAACAACCCTTTCAGTACTTTGAAGCTTGCATGCCTCAATGGCAAGTTTCTCACTTCCGGTGACAGGTTTACATCAATGACCTTTGACCAAAATACTTTTCGTGGTGTTCGGCATCAGCTCATGTATTCACACCACGTGAATTGTACTATAGTACCTTGTGGGTCATCATCATTATCGGTGATTCATCTCACGTCTGTTAACAGCTTACATCATTGGATAGTAATCAGGCGATGTCTTTCCATGTTCGACTTCAGAACATCTTTTCACATGGATCGAATTGTACATCGGGCGAAGATTGTATGAGTTTTGAAGACTCAGATCTAGTTTCATCCATCCAGGCTGCGATATATTTAGGAAAATAAAGCCATCAATTGTACACAGAAGCTGCACAAATGTTCATCTAGCCAGGGAAGATGACACTTCATGCGAAGAATCACAAGTCTACAACAGCAGACGATTATCTGTCCTATGTACATGAAAATGAATTTATAAAGTTGAGCATGGGAATGCCCGCCTCAGCTAGATCATGAAAACAATATGATGATGATGTATTGTATTGTATTGTATCTTATACAGGTCACCTTCCGGTTCGAATACCTCGAATCCTCATGAATAAAGCATTTCACCCGACATCAAAAGATTTACGACCTCATGCTTTAGGGGGCATCTATTATAAACATATTTGGGCACCCCAACCTCATATGTCCATAAACTAAGGACTCCTTAAGTCCCTAAAAGTGTTGCTTCATACCCTAAAGGATCATTGTTAGCTGATTACATCATTTCCCAGAAGTTCCACCTGAAAAACTACACAGAACTGGCCAAAACTGGACCATACAGGCTGCTCCATGGACAAGTTGCAATGCATACTGACTGCCTAACTAGCCAGGTGCGATGCATACTGAAATGGCCTTCTGTGGGGTGCGATGAGCGAGAATAGACAAGTGGGAGAGACAGTTTGCAAGGTGGATGATCATGGAATCTTCCAGAAACTTCTCCTGTGACACTTGCCTCTCTGAATTCGCCCAGGGCGAACTGCTAGTCCCACTAAGATGGGTAGCTATCTTAGAAACAAACAATGAAAGCCTTTCAAGAGTTCCTTTAAGTGTGATAGATGGAAGAGAAGAATAGAGGACCAATCTGGATCCTTCGCTTTGATCCTAGCTTGATTTCTCCTTTCCTTGATAGACTTTGCCACTCCTCTCCTACTTGTCCCGCTTCAAAGAGTACCTGTAGAGTCAAGGTAACAGCAAACTATCAAAGCATCTCTATCTAAAACATCATAACCAATATGGAATCAAAAACACATTGACCATATAATTGCATTCATAAGCAATAAGATTCACAAATACAAGATCATATGGAGGAAAACTCAAAGAAATTTACTAATAGTAATGTAAGAGAGGATTACAACCCAACTGTCTGATCCAGCATCATCCTCCTAGTTGTAGAAGCCCTCTTCACCTCATGAACAAGAAAATCACCCAACAATGCAATGTCTCTTCTCAACAAACCAACAGCACTTCCTTACAAAATACAAAATTCCAGCCTCCAGATCTTTCGGATGAGTGATCTATATATAGATGTCTTGCAAGGGTGTGAGTCATCCTAGGTTTTTGATTAGTGTCATTCCACTGATAGTTCTTGGTTCCACTTGGAGATTTCATGATCTCTTACTCATCCCTGGGCGAATTCAAAGAGGCAAGTGTCACAGGAGAAGTTTCTAGAAGATTCCATGATCATCCACCTTGCAAATTGTCTCTGCCATTTGTTTATTTTCGCTCATTTCACCCCACAGAAGGCCATTTCAGTATGCATCGCACCTTGTCTATGGAGCAGCCTGTATGGTCCAGTTTTGCCCAGTTCTAAGTAGTTTTTCAGGTGGAACTTCTGGGAAATGATGTAATCAGTTGACCATGATCCTTTAGGGTATGAAGCAACACTTTTAGGGACTTAAAGATTCCTTAGTTTATGGACATATGAGTTTGGGGTTGCAGTGCCCAAATATGTCTATAATAGATGCCCCCTAAAGCATGAGGTCGTAAATCTTCTGATGTCGGGTGAAATGCTTTATTCATGAGGATCCGAGGTATTCAAACTGGAAGGTGACCTATATAAGATACAATACAATACATCATCATCATATTATTTTCATGATCTAGCTGAGGTGGGCATTCCCATGCTCAGCTTTATAAATTCATTTTCATGTACATAGGACAGACAATCGTCTGTTGTTGCAGACTTGTGATTCTTCGCATGAAGAGTCATCTTCCCTGGCTAGATGACTATTTGTGCAGCTTCTGTGTACAATTGATGTTTTTATTTTCCTGAATATATCGCAGCCTGGATGGATGAAACTAGATCCAGGGTCTTCAAAACTCTTACAACCTTGACCATGGTGCAAGATGTGAAGAGGGCTTCTACAACTGGGAAAACTAGTGTCGATTCAAACTTCTAGTCCCACTACGATGGGTAGCTATCTTAGAAACAAACAATGAAAGATTTTCAAGAGTTCCTTTAAGTGTGATAGATGGAAGAGAAGAATAGAGGACCAACCTGGATCCTTCGCTTTGATCCTAGCTTGATTCCTCCTTTCCTTGATAGAATTTGCCACTCCTCTCCTACTTGTCCCGCTTCAAAGAGTACCTGTAGAGTCAAAGTAACAACAAACTATCAAGGAATCTCTATCTAAAACATCATAACCAATATGGAATCAGAAACACATTGACCATACAATTGCATTCATAAACAATAAGATTCACAAATACAAGATCATATGGAGGAAAACTCAAAGAACTTTATTAATAGTAATGTAAGAGATGATTACAACCCAGTACTGAAAGGGTTGTTTCTAAGTCAACTTCTTGGATAATGAGATGATGTCGACAAGAAGTAACCTATCGTAGGAGGGCCTTGATGTATCCCACATCTACGATGCGAAACGGAGCAAATGATTTTTTGTGGAGGTGAAAACGATCTGATGATATGAGGTTCAGGAATGGCGGTCATGAAAAATGAAGCATCGATGTAATGCAGTGGATGAGGCGTTTGCTGGATGGTGAATTATCTGAATGACTTCTCTTGAACATATTGGTGACACTGATATGGACTGGTAGCGTTAACCCCATTGATGGCACGGCAGACCAACGGTGACGGTGAATAGAAACCCAACCCAACTCAATCAGGTGATGGAGTGAAAGTGTCATGTTCAAGAGCAACTTGCTACCAATAGAGTTCTTCAAGTTTTCTTCTCATTTTTCCCCAGTCATTGCTAACCAGTACCTATTTCTTTTTGACAAGCTTGAGGAGGATAACATATGCTTGGTCTATAATTTTCCCTTCGGGCAAACCTGTCGCTTTTTGTTTAGCGAGCCTAGCGTCAGTGAGACTCGTTCTTGTCTAGGTGGACAATTTTGTCGCTATTGTTTTAACGAGTTTAACGACAAGGATAACTCAATCCTTTTCTTGTTTAGAGAGTCTGAAAATGGATGAAAAGGAGACTTCAATAGTCATTTTTCGTGGCATAATCCTTTAAATTCAAAAAAGTGTAAAATAATACGAAAAGGATGACTTTTCAATAGTTTTAACGAGCCGACAAAGACAAGCACTCGATCTTTTTTTTAATAATCCCTCATGTCCAAAAAGACTAAAATATATGAGAGAGATAGCATTCCCCTTACTTTAACAAGCTGGGAAGGCTAATAGCTCGACGATCTTTTTATATTTAACGAGTCTAAAAAGAGTTTAAAAGAGGCTCATTTTTTAGGAACGAGTGATGTTTCTAGGTAGCAGCTGGTTCCAGGTAAGTTTGGAACTTCTCAAAACATGGCAGTGTGAAGAGGGTGGCAATCAGAATCACTCGTTGCAGATGTTCCTCAAAAAGGTAAACAATCAAGTGGAAGCGTATGGTCAGCCGAATGAAATGGTGGTGATAGAAGGAACACAACCAAAGTTCAAAAGGGCAGATAGCAAAGCGATCGCAAAAGGTTATTTACCAAAGGCGGGTTTATTTCTTAATGAGCTTGAACCTTGTGCTCAATGTAGGTTGATTTTTTAACGAGCTTGAACCTTACGGGAACATTGCTCTTGATATTGGTCAATGATATTCAGTTTACCATTTTAACACGTTAGATTCTTTTCTTGGTCGTTCAACCTACTCAATTGCTCCATCAAATTGATTAGAAATACACATATATATGCTTGAAAAATGAATTAAAAACTAACATTTTTCTTGAAGTACGTGAATAGTAACATAAAAAGTAGTTTTACCCCTCATTTTTACCATTTAATTTCAAATTTGGGATTTGGAGCTCTAGAGTGGTTTTCTGCCTTAAACTTCATCAGTTGATTTTGGGAGATCTGGTGGACTATTCTCCGCGCCGTCAGGACCAGGTAGGAGCTAACCCTGAGCTCTTCATTTTCATACCATCTTTTTCTGATTTTGAGCAAGTTTTCCCCTTTTTCTGAGCCCCTGGGGTTTGAACAGAACGTTCTCCCATCATCGCACCTACCCTATATCGAAAGGTGCGATGCATACTGAGCTGTGCATTGGCCAGTCAATATGCATCTCACCTAGTCCAAAGGTAGGGTGCAATGGGCGCAGGAGGGAAACTTTGCACAGTGATTTCTCATGAAATTTTTGCCTGTTTTTGCTCAAATTTGGATCCTAATTCATCTTTTGTCTGTGACTCGGATATTCATTAGATCAAGATGGTCGTCACGTGGCGTGAATGCGAGCATGAAGAAGAAGACATGATTTCCTTGCATGATCAAGGTACTGTTACTGCATTGCGAAATTGTGGTTTGCTCAAATTCTTCACCTCTTCACCTTGACCATGGTACAACCTGCTCTGACAGGCATTGAAATTTTGGAGTGGGGATCAAGGTTAAAGGAAAATGACCATACCTATTTCCTCCTCAAGGATCGAGGTAGAGAATGGTTGTCTCAAGAGGAAAAATGGGTATGACAAAATAGACAAACAGTGGAAACAAATGCACACATGATAACAAGAGACAATAGAGAAAAGAGCATGCAGATGCACACAATAAATGTCAGTGAGCTCCCATAGTGGATGTGGATGAAAAAGAATGCCTGGAAAGGGAAAACAGTTAATAACATTGAAGAATAATAAATTGGAATAAATATTCCTGAGTTGATGTTCAATGATTGATAATTATTCCCTTTTACTAGGATGAAGGCCCTGGATTATGTGTCTAATCCTTATTGGCCAGTGGGAGGTTCGATGGAGAATTGAATCACTTAGTGCTTGTTGAATAAGTTTATAAACCATTACGTGCTTACTTAATAAGTTGGTACACCACTTAGTGCTTGTTGAATGGGATGATAAACCACTTGGGTTCTTGTTATAAGGTTGATAAACCACTCGACAAGGTAAGTTAATCCCTTGTGGTGCCTATCGTGAGGCTATGAAACCACTTGGACAATTAGCTATATACCCCTGCAGTACTTGCCTTGAAAACATAGTTGTTGGGCACAGGATCCCCTAAGGGAAGTTTTGGGGCTTAGAGCTCAGATTTTGGCCAAAAGTTGTAACTCTGATGTAAAGACTCTGCATTTTGTGGGCGCGGAGCACGTAGTTTGTAAAAGAGTCATAGGGTTGCCTGCCCTCAATTTTGTAATGTAATGTCAGCTATATATATCTACCCATGGTCCGCGGACCATGGGGTTGTATAAATAGAGTGAGGCTCTAAGTAGATAAAGACATCAATTGATGATTATGGAATAGAAGCATAGCAGAGTATCTGAATTATAAAGTCTAGTTTTGGGTCGTAGAGTAGGGGAAGGCTCTGCAGCTGAGTGCACAGAGGCCAATCTGCAGCTGAGTGCACGGACCCCTGCAGCTGAGTGCGCAGGGCGAGTCGAGTCTATAACAGTTGGAGCATTAATAAAGAGAAGTTTCATATCCATTATGCGTATTTATTTCCTGTTTTATGCATCTATTACATTGAATGTGCGAATATGTGTGAATGTGTTGAATAAGTGAATGCAAGATAGAATATCTATTTACGCGAATTTAACTAAGTTCTTTAAGAGAATAAGTAAGATACGCGGTGTAATTTGAGGGAAATAGCATAGGGCGTTGCCATAGCAGCGTGAAAGCATCTCAACCCCTAGTTAGGGCTACGCAAAAGGAAATTATAACAGATCATGGAGGTATTGAAGGTCAAGATAGTGCACGAAGTGACCTGCACAAAGGTAGGCATAGTTGGACTAAATTGACACCTCAAACATCTCAAGGGTGCGGAAATTTGGTTCCAGCATCCCCCCATACTACTTCGGGTGAGACTTCAGTCCGCGCTCTGCAGGCTGATGCCGAAAGGGCCAGTAGTGTAGGGATTTGTTTGGCTAATTAACTCTGAACCTGGGTCAAGACCCCTCAAGCCAACAAATGGTCTTGTTTCCGGGACCAGAATCTGCATAGAGATGTTTGATGTCTTATCATTGGAATCCAACTAAGAAGGAAATTGAAGGCTGGTTGGATAGGAGAATTCACAAGTTCGCGACATAGGAGAACAGGAACCCGTGACTATCAAAAGAAGAGTGGTTAGACTGCTACCTATACACAGAGATCCATGAAATCTTCTTCGCGTCTTTCCCTACTAAGCCATACGAGTGGATCGCGAAGCTAGAAAATAGCTAAGGACGATGGAAACTCGACAATCCTATTGTGTGGACCCCAGAGTTAATGCAAAGGTTGGAAGCATCGAAGGATAAGATCGCATGCGTCGTTAATCATTGGCTCGATCAGATTATAGGAGGATTCATTACTAAGTTCGTGGTTGACACCTCAGTCAGTTATAGCAAGGCATAGCGACGCTTTCTCAAGGGACTGTGAGGTAAGTATGTAAAGTATTTGAATACTTGGATTAAAATGCTATTGTGCAAAAAGAGAGTTATGCAGTTACCTTGATGTTCAGGGCTACGCAAAGTGGAAAAACTTATAGGAAAGAAGGAAATAAGGGACCAAAAACTAGCCCCTTGATTTCACCGCTGCGATAGGACGAGGAAGAGCTCGCGAAGGTCTTGCCACAAAGTGCGATCCATCTAATAAGGCAAATAATTCTGTGAATACCACCCCCACCCACACCGCCACCAACTTCACCACAATCACCTCCATCTTCACCCGTACCACCTCCGCCACCACCACAATTCAATATGGCAAGCACAGTGAAGCTGCCTATGTTTAAGGGTTTGGGAAATGAGGATCTGAACCAATTCTGGTTCGTGGTAAGGGTTGTATGGAAAGCACAAGGAGTTACAGATGACAATATAAATAAAGCAACACTGGTTAGCACCCTGCAAGACCGCACGCTGGCCTGGTATATCAAGCACTCCAATGATAATCCAAATGCGGGAATCGCGGATATCCAAGTAGCACTAAACAGAGGATTTAGCAGGCCGAAGTCTAAAGCACAGTCAATCATTAGATTCAAAGAGATCACAATGCTACCAGGCGAGACTCCTTGGGAGCTGGATCAGAGGCTGAAATGTACAATTTGCGAAGATAATATGAGTCTAACGGATGAACAACATCATGAATGGTTTGTAGAATCGCTAACACCACATCTAAGGAGTGCGCTATCACAACAAAAGCTAACGACTTAGGCAGAGGCCTTATAGATCATGATGAGGCTTCATGAGACCCCAATGTAGGATCCCAACTTGAGAGTTCAGCAGTTCCATGCGCAGCTGAAGAATTTATGCCTTGAGATGCAAAGTCTGAAACAGGACAGGACAGCTCGACCAGAAGTGCGTGAAGAGGTGTGGTGCATAAAATGCAAGGGTCAGGGTCATGACAAGGACCACTGCTGGTTTTTACAAATTACCTCGCAGGAGGAGGTCCAATGCCCTTAATACCGAAAGTGCAAGCAGTACCTAGTGCGGCACCTGCTTTGTGGTGTGCGATCTGTCAAATAGCAGGAAAACATGCCACGGACAATTATCACTTGTTACAGAAGTACATGCAAAATTCGCAACAGTTGTTCTGCAACTTTTGTAGGTCAGTGGGGCACGATGAGCGCACTTGTAGAAGCTATGAGTTGATGATGGATAGAACTCCCACCTACAGATTTCAGGCCGAAACACGGCCCCTAGACTAGAATGCAGGAATGGCGCGAACAGGGTTTCAGGGGCGTGGATGAGGACGAGGTGGAGGGGGACCTGGAAGGGGTTGTAGACAGTTGATATGTTACAATTACGGAGGGCCAGGACATTATGCCTACGATTGTATGAACCCAATTTGTCTATCGTGTTTATATTTCACCTTGTTTGATAATGAGACAGAAGATTGTCCTACGTTAATAGCTAGGATACGCGACAAAGGAGCACTATCACCTCCCCCGACTCAGAACCTGTAGATGATGAGGTCTGAGCTGTGTGAGGAAGATCTGAATGTGAACATTGTGCTCCGAAGTGGAATCGCGACGGGAGATGACAAAGGCAAACAGCCAAAAGATAGTACTTGGGTTCGCAAAGCTCCGGCGAAAGAAGCAGAGTTTGATTTGGAGCGCACCCATGAAACTTTCATGGAAGCTAAGAAGAGCTTTGCTGAGGCCTCCACTTCAGGAAGAAAAGATAAATCAGAGCTGGAGATGGACCCATCTATGCTCACAATGTTCATGGAGACATGTATGAAGCTACTGCACGATAGTAAGGCAGTAAAAGAGTTACATGAACTCATTAACAGATGTGTTGGGACCGCGCCAAGAGAACTGCACGTAGTCAGGAAGATTGGAAAACATAAGACAAGAAAGGGACGAGAGATGAGACTAACCGCGTAGATCGGAGAATATGAGATGGATCAAGTTATCCTGGATTTAGGATCGGATGTGAATGTTCTATCGAAGCAGACATGGGAGTGAATGGGGAGACCTACACTGCAGTGGTCTCCTATTCAGCTGCGAATGGTGAACCAGCAAAAAATAATACCCATGGGGCGATTGCAGGGAATAACCATGGATATTAAGGGAGCGAGCGTGATAGTAGACTTTGAAGTGATAGAGATTGTTGATGACAGCAATCCGTACCCTACGCTCTTAGGAATTGATTGGGCCACTGACATGAATGGAATGATTAATTTGAAGAAGCGCAAGATGATTTATGAGAAGAAGTCACTACGCGTAGTTATACCCCTAGACCCTACTGAAGGAGTGCGCTATACGGAGTCAGTGCACGACTATGAAAGTGATGATGATTTGGACGGCATCTATAAGATAACATTGCGAAACCAGGACTGGGTGAATCCCATTGTGGATGGGTGGATTGCATGGGAGCGCGAAAGGTCCTGTACTTCAAATTCAGACGAGGAGACGGAGCGATGGCAGAATCGGTTACATGAGGTAACTACACTGAATTGCAATATGATGACAAGGTCACTGCGCTGCGTATCAACAAAAGTAAGAGACCTACCTACTTATGATGGTCTAAGTGAGGTAGACACCTTCTTGAATAAATTTGAAAGGGAGGTGTTGGAAAAGCAACGCTTCCAGGCCTTGGATTGGGTACTGCGCGCTACGCCCGCGAGGTGGTGGGGTACACACAAAGGGAGCTTTGATGATTGGCATGAATGTAGGAGAATGATGCGCATGCGATTTGGGAAGCCTAGGGTGAGATTGACAAAAAAATACAATGGACAAGATGATCTACATGTGACTCTGGCCAGGTGGACATAGGCATATGGAAAACAACCTATGCAGATGCACATGAACTTTGCAATGAAAGGTATGATCAATAAACGTGTGTTGGGGGGGGGAATGTGCAAATGGCTCGTAATGTTGGGGAGACATTACGTAGGAAGAACAATCACACAGAAGGTTATCCACACAGAAGCATTCAACAAGGTATGCTACACGTTGAAAAAGGTATGCGATGCGCAGCGAAGTGATTGGGACTTGCACGTACCCACAGTATTATGGGCTTATAGAATGACATGCAAGAAACTGATAGGACAGACACCTTGTCTGTGGAGTTTCAGCTTGTCTGTGGAGTGGAAGCTGTAATGCCTATGGAATACATCGTGCCTAGTCTGCGCATAGTGGTGCTCATAGGTATGACGGATCACAGAGGCCTAGAGGAGAGGGCTTGCGCAGTTGGAGGAGCTTGAAGAAGAACGGTTTTTGGCTGGATTCCACCAGCAGGTGTTGTTATCACTCAGATTTTCCTTAGAAGTTATTTGAAAGAAGGAAAGGATCCAAGGTAACTACAAACCAATCTTTTAAGTACAGATCCAAGCCAATCTATACTCAGAGAGGGCTCTCTCTTTATGATTTATCATTGTTTGGATATGATGTTAGGCTAGTTATTAATGCTCAAGGGATTTGTTGTGATTTGTTTGGTGGATTAAAGGAAACAAATGATCAAAGCAGATATTTGGGCCATTGGGCTATGGAGTTAAGTAGGAAAGGTTTATCAGGATTTGATTAATCACCGAGGTAAGAGTTCACAAGGCAAGATAGCATAGCAAGGACAAATCTAAAGGTTTCAATGGATGGAGGACTTAACCAGGGCCAAGGGCAATGAAGAATCCTTAGCAGGGATCAAGCTAAAGAAGGGAGGATTGGAAAATAGCAAGGGAAATTAAGAATCCTATACCAAGGGCCAATAAAGGAATGAATTACAGAAATAAGGGAGCAATTAAGAATTCCCAAACTTAAGCAATTTAGTGGAAAACATTAAATGAGCAAACAGTTAAAACAAAGAGCACTTAAGCTAATTCTGATAGTATTATTCCTCGTTTGCTTTTAAGAATTATAAGAAACACATATGATATTTAATAACATGAAGGAAAACAATATTCAAACTCAGAGAAATGATACTTATTTGTTTCCCACAGTGCACATGAATCGAGTGAAATGTCCTTAGCTTTATTTAATCCAGTAAACCAGTCCAGCCTTGATTACAGTAGCTCCTTTAGCATCAAAACAAAGTCTACAGATATGCTTTTTAATCCACCCTAATTACTTCGTTTTGTGAAGTATTTATACAAAAAATATTACAAAATATCTCATAACTATACGAGATTTATTATAGGAAACAAAAGTTATCTTCCACACGAAGATAGAGACAGATGGAAAACAGATTGTTTGTTGTCCCTCTATTTGTGAATGTGTTGGATGCTAGAACTCAAATTTGTCTCATGCAGTTGTCTTGGTAATTCTATGTTGGACTTCACTCTTATATTCACCTACTAATACTCTTTACCTATGTTGATACTCTTTACCTGTATTTACCAGACTTTACTGTAGTAAATATTTTTACTCCATGGATTTACTATAGTAACTTTATAGTATATCGGTCATATTGGTCCACCATTCATCATTTGGTATTTTCATTCTAATCATTTTCCTGTACACTTCATCAGCTTCTGTATACTTAACAAAATTGGGCCTGTTGGTGAAAAGGTGTTTCACTTCATGTTCTATGTAAAATAGGTTTTCCAAGCCATCATAAAGCACCTTTCCTGTAGGTAGTGCTTTTACTGTTGAAGAGTTGGCTTGGCTCCTGGCCTGTTTGTTTAGTCTCTCGATGTAGTCATCATGTGTCATCAACTTGTCATTTATGACCAGTGGGCTTGGAAGACCTTTCTCTCTCAAGATGCCATACTTCAACATGAAGTCATCTATATCTGCTTGAATACTTTGACACCTTTTCTCCAAGTTGAGCATCAAGTTCCTCTTAGTAAGAACTTTCTTAATTTCAATGATGGTGGCTATTCTATCTTCAATCTCTAATGCATCCAGTTGGTACCTGTTCCTGTTGTTCAAGAAATCAATTAACTGATTTGCCTCTTCAGGCTTATCTCCTAATTCTTCTTTGGTCTTCTGTATAGCTTCCACAGCTATCTTGACTAGTTCAGTCTGTTCAAAAATTATCTGGATAGAAGGCCAAATATCATTGATGGAATCAATGATATTGGCCCACAATATATTTCTCATATCTCCCAGTGGTTTTTCTAGTGTTAAGTCCTTCTCTAGGACTCTGATTCTCTCTTCCATTCTTTTGTTCTTCCTTTCTTCTTCTTTGTTCTGAATTTGTGCCAATTCATAATTTGTTTCCATACTTGATATTTGTTCTTTGAGTCTTTTTAATTATGTAGCTTGGATACTCATCTGTTCCATAGCTTTGATCACTTCATCTATCCTTTCTGTTGTTGATTCTACACTGGTTGATGTACTTGTAGTTGGAACAGCCTCTTCCACTAGCAGTGCTGTTACTAGTGGATGTCCTAGTGCCAAAGAAGCTACTAGAGTGGAGGGTACTGCTGTAGAAACTGTGGGTATGACAGCCTGAGGAGTAGTAGCCAGCTCACTCTGCTTAGACTATATTGCTTTCTCTAATTCCTGTTCAACTTCTTTTAATTGAGTATTTAACTTAAGGACTAAGTCCATAAGTTCTTCTTCCTTTTGTTTCTCTATTACTTCTGCAGTTTGAGGATGATGGAGAGGATGGATCTTAAGCTGCTTCTTCAATGCAGCTATATCATCATTTTTCTTCTTAATCAGTTGTTCAGTTGCTTTGACATCTTTGGGATCATGTCCCAATTATATCACCAGATCTTCTAAAGTTTTGATTCTGATGTCTTTGGCCTGAGAGGATGCCTTTTCTAATTGCAGCTATGATGTGGTGTTGTGCAATGAATTTTGTAACTAATGTGTTGCAATCACCTTATTAGTCAGTGTGGAATAGACCATTTCACCAGTCTGCTTGTGCAGTTCTATTTGGTCGATTGGATGGATATCCTTGGCCAAAACTTCAAAATCACTTTTCAAATAGTCAGCCATTGACTTCAGCTACTATACAGTTGGTTTTAGGAAGCTCATTTGCATTTTTCCATCTTTTATGTCAAAAGCTTACATAAGCCTGGTCTGATTAGTTGGAGCCATTTTGAGGTAATGAGCATAGGTTTGATCTTTTAATTTCTCATTCCTTGCTTTGATTTCTTTATATTTCCCTTTAATGGCTAAGCTCTGTTTAGATAAAGCTCTGAAAGATGACACTTCTGTGCTTTGTTGTCTTTCCAATGCTTGCATTTGGAAGGTGGACGGTGTACCACCTACTGGGATAGTCTGCATACTATCTGTCTTTTTTGCCATTGCATTGCCTATGGTTTCCTCAGTATATTCTTCCTCTGCATAGGGGTTCAACCTTTGCCTTTTACCAAAAGTTTGATCAATAGGCATGCTGGAAGGAGTGGCCTCTTCTCTATCTCTTTTGATATTTCTTTCCTCACTGAGAGGGGTCTGCAACACAGGAGGATTTCTCATGATTTGCTGAGGTTGAGCTAGCTCTTCTGAGATTTCGGGCTGCTCAGATTCTTCTTGTTGTCCTGAATGCTCCTGTTGTCTTGATGGCTCAACTTGTTCTAAGGACTTTGGTTGCTCTGAATCTTCTGCCTGTTCTGATGTATCTTGATGTTCTGGCGGTTGTGCACTAGGTTCCTGGGATTGCCTTTGCGATGAAGTCTCTCCTAGCACACGTAGAAAGGAATCTTCATCAAAACTTCTTTCTAAATCTACCCATACATTGTCAACTTAAACTTGTTTGCTATCCTGCTCTATTAAAGTGCCTTCCACCCACTCATATTGGTTGGCATATTGTTCAATCTCTGGGATCCTATGGTGGATATATGGTGATAGGTTATGTTTCTACCTTCTATCACAAATGAAGCTCTGAGGGTCATAGGTCCAGATGAAACTCTTTTTTAGTCTCAGATTCTAAAACATTTCATCTGCCACCTTTCTTGCTTTCCTGTTGTTGCAAATGAATGGGCCTAGGTGATCCTTTATTCTCAATTGGGCTTTTTTCTTGGTCTTAACAAAGTGAATGTCATCAGAATTTATCATTTTCCTGTAATACTCTAGAGCAAACAATCACATGGGGAGATATCTAGGTAACTTATAAGGAGGCAGCTCACACCCATAAATCCTGATTTCGGTATGGTTTTGGTATAAATACCAATCCCCAACTTTGTATTGCTTGGACAACTGGAGAACCCTCTTAATGTCTGCACTGATTCTGGGAGGGGGACTTCCTATCAACATTGTAGTCACTGGATGTATAAACTGGTCAATAAAATCTGTATATGAATAGGGAGAATCATAAGACCTGTGGAAAAGAGAAGTCCAGAAAATGACAGATCTAGGATTCCCTCTGGTATCAAGTTTTTGTACAGAGAAAGGAAACCTATCAGTCTGGTAGTAAAGAAATAAGTGATACAGGACTGATGAGTATTTGAAGACTCTTTCATTTTCCAGTCTCATCAACTGATCATGCATTTTGTCAGCAATGAACTTGGCATAATCAAATTTGACTGCAGGAGGTTGACCAGGGGTAAAAATAGACATGTAGGCAAAGGTCATCTCATCAACATATTCATTGGTGGAAAAACCTAAAATGCATGCTATCATTGTGACAATATCTTTGCCCAGATCAGAAAAGATGATGGACATGTAAGGAGGGGGGTCTTTTGGCATATGCTCTTCTTTAATGAAAGTCTGGAAAATTTGGGCACTTCTGGAACTGGACAGCTTTGAAGATATTTCAAGTAAATCAGAAATGGAAAGGGGAATGAGGTCTTGACCCGGCTGTAACTGTAACATCTCATTTATGGAGTCAGCTGTAATGGTGAATAGGATGTTTTGGTCTGGAGACATCATGGCTCTCATGATAGGGTCATAGTTGGCATGGCAGTAGTGAATAATATCTGGGAAGACATGGACACTAGGGAATTGATACTTGGGTAGGTTTGATTCCCAGAGACCTATCTTATCTGCATGGTTTAAGTAATTATCTTTGTATCTGAAATGCAATTTCAAAGGGGTTTCATCAAAGGTGAGGTCCTTTATTTGAAAGTCTCTGTCAGCTAGGGGAAGATGGTCTAAATCTCTGTGGGGTGTGGTAACTGGCCTGATATCCAAGGCAACTGGAGTGTCCATCCTTGGTTCTTGTGGATTCAAGGATGAGGGTAGGGAATTCTAGGGAATTTGTGAAGAATTGGGTCATTTCAGGGAGTCTCTAGACTGTCGAACAACTTACTATCACTAAATTACTTGATTTTCATAGCAATTTAGTCCAGGTTGAATACGAAAATAGGGTTTCTCAGTAAAACAGGTAAATACCTGGTTATGGTCGGATAAAGGGACTAATGGCTCTGGTGCACTGTTTGCACGAAGCGCACAGGTCCGCAATGGCAATCTGGAGTTCAGCGGCTTCTGAAGGTTGACGGTTGGAAGCAGAGTGGCGGGCTAAATGTACTCTGAGTGTGCATGGAGAATAGTGTGCATGGAGAATAGAAGGTTCTTTTCTTGGTAAAACAAAATAATGAGTATTTTTGTTTTTATTTGGAAAAGTCAATGTTTTGGCGAGTATAATGAAAATGACAGTTGGCGCCAGTTAACGGATGGGACATTTTGTCATTTAGCGAAGGTGGTAAGTGGGGGCGGTAAGTGGACTCTATCGCACCGCTTATGAGGGTGTAGTGGTATTGGGAGAGGTCCACCCGATGCCATTCATCGGGTGACACGTAGCGGCGGGGTGAATAGTGAAACCGCTCGTATCGGGCGGGTAAAGTTCGACATCGAAGGCCGCCTGATATGAGCGTCAGCCATTAGATCTGAAGGTGTCAGATCATATGGTGGTCGAGGAAGGGACTTGATCGAGATTTAATGGAGGGGCCCGACGGGGTAGTAACTGTGGATTAGGGAGATTAATGACGTCGGGGGAGATGTGATTGGAGGAAGGTTCTTAATTAATCACAGGTTGATTAATTAATTCCTTTTTAATGCAGTGGAGGGTTATAGGTCTTGATTGATTGCGGATAGATTAATTAATCTATCGATTAATCAATCTATCCAATTATTTCATTTTAGGGTTTATATTTCAAACCAGGGCGGGATATTAGAATAAGGGATTTTAATAATATATAGGGGATGGGGTGTATTTTGCGGGAGCTAACTATAGTAAATTATGTTAATATGAAATAGATGTGGAAATGAGAATACGCTAAGTAAAATGTTTCGAAATATATTACATTTCTACATTTAAACATTTATAACTTAGGCTTAGATGCATGTTGTGGGTTTTTGTGGGAAAAAGGGGGTTTTATATAAGGTTAATTACTTTCCCTAGGCAAATAATGATTTCACCTTAGGAAAAGGGATATTTTAGATGAAATGGATGAATGATGGAGAAGTGAACATTGATGAGTTAGCACTTGGAACCTGTAAATCATTGGGCCGAGGGTCCAGTCCCTCCAAAATTCAGAGAAATGCTCTGAGCCCCTTTGGTTTAAGGTTTTTGGTGCTTTGATTGTTATTTGTGGGAAATTAATGACATTAGGGGTAAAAGAAAATGAGGAAATTAATAACCTAACTTTGTAAATGTCTCTGTTATCCATATTTTCAAAGTAATATGATGATGAAAGTAAATGATATGAGCTTCAACTAATCATTCATCATACACCATTCTGCAACCATCCATCTACTTACCCACCTACACATCCTACCATTTTTTCTACTCTTTATTAGGGTGCACTTAAACTGGCAAACCCTTATGAAACATTTTTCTTTTCTTTTACAATGGAAATCTATCTAAGTCTATCCTTATTACATCCAAGGGCTCAGATTAAACTGTTGAGCTCCTTTATTTACTCTACCTATCTACTTATCTGCCAAGATTAAACAGTTTGGTCAGATTTTATTCTCTATCTCTAAGCATGAAATTGAAAACATGGAATAACCAAGATTAAACTATTTGGTTGCCATGGATTGTGGCATAACAACACTTTGCACACAATCATTATTGTACAAAAAGTAAAATAGTAGTGGCATTTGGACTTGCACACTTTCATGGTCTTTTTTTCCTTTGGGGTTCATATTTTTCATCTTTTTTGACCTTTTCTTTATTTCTTTTTTCGTCCTTTGATCTTTCTTTAGGACATACCCTCTTTACATTTTTTTATTTTTTTTATTTTTTACAAATATGGAAAACATTTGCAGAAGCAAAGGTATGTACATATTTCAGAGACAACTAAGTCAATCATAAATTATGACACCTATTGGTATAGGAACATAACAGGTGCAAAAGCAGCGCAAAAATGCTTGGCACGATCAATATATTAAGTTGTGCACCTTCAAGGCAAATGATTTGGTGTTATTGTATGATAGTAAGTTTGATAAATTCCCAGGGAAGCTCAGAATGCATTGACTGGGACCATATATTATTAAGGAGATCACAGATGGTGACATGATGCAGTTGATAAAATTAAATGGCGAACTCTTCCCAGGAAAAGTAAATGGTAGTCGTTTGAAGCTATACACACGTGGCCCAGCCATCTGACTAGCTGACATAAGCACAGTATTAGCGCTCCAAGTAGCTGAAAGGAGGTGTGGGACTATAAAATACTCTTCCCAGGAGCTGCACCATGTCAGGACTGCGTGCAGTAGCGAAGCGTCACAGGGTCCACAATAGTGCAAGGGTAGTTGCGCTGCCCCGCGGGTTGGCTGGAAAGTGACCGTTACAATCACTATTCATGATGTGATGCTTGGTTTGAGACCAAATGGAGCGGATGGCAGGGATTTAAGGTGAACTTTATGGGCTAGATTCTTGAAAATCTACCACCAAGTGACCATTAATGAACCGAATGTGGGGGTAATGGTCGAATTCAAATTCAAAAGGCGCTATAAATTAAAAAGGGGTGTCCAATAAACAACACTTGGCAATTTGAGAACTGAGCCGTTGCACGCCTAAACACTCATGAACCCAGATTTGTTCGATCTTTTGAAAGTGAAGTCATTGTTTGAGAACTTACCTGAGTCGTTGAGAGAATTGTGGAATAGCCCTATGGCCGTGCCTGAGGAAGCCATGGATACCGAAGCAATGACTACTAAGGAGGCCGTGCAGGCCATGACGGTAGGAGAAGCCCCAGAAAGTGCCAAAATAATCGTAGAAATCCCTAAAGCGCCACGCACACTGAGACCCAAGAAAGACAAGCAGCCTATGGTACCAGTGCATGTGTCCCCTCAGAATCTGTTAAGGACTAGGCTTACCATGGAAGAAAATGGGAAGGTGATCAATTTGGAAGCCGATGAGGAGGAATACTTTGAAGAAATCCTGGTAGAGGAGGAGGAGGATGTAGAGATGGAGGTAGAAACCTAGGGTGTGGACCCTCTAACCAAGCTGCCCCCATATGTTCCTCTACGAAAGGGGAAAGCAAAGGTGCCTAAAGACCTAGATGAGAGCAAGAGCTCTCTGCAGACTCTGTTTCTCCCCAACAACATTATTTTTGATGGAGCACACTTGGGGTGAGTGACTGTGCTAAAGTTTGAAGACTGGGATCTCGTGGACCACTAGAAGTTCCCACATTTGGCAACCGTGCAACTCATGCACCAGAAGAAAGACGTGCCGGCGGGAGTTATAGGGTTGGAGCCGTGTAAGTGGCTGAGAGGTGTAGAAAAGGCAGGATTGTTAAACCTACTCTAGGTGTCGCATTACCATCACGCCCCAGTAACTATTTTTGTCATCAGGCAGCTACTCTGCCTGGTGCATGATGGATGCTTGTGGCTGGAGGAACCCATCCCCATCACGGACCACTTAATTCATAGAATTACCTAGCTCCCTTGCAAAGGGGAGGACCCAGCGAACATGACATTAGGGAGACGGTGAGGGACGTCACTACGGAGGCCCTCCAGCAGTTTGCAGAGGAACACCAGATGGTGTTGGGAGCCCTCTGGGCACAGATACAAGAGTTTCAGGTGCACACTCCACAGGCTGGTATTGTGTCAACCAGCGTCGCACTAGGCATGGTCGCGGCTGAGGAAATGTTGCACGCTCGAATGACCAACACTATAGTGCTGCCAAAGGGAGCACTCGTGACAGAAAATGAGGCCGACAGGCCTATGGTCAGTAGGCTAAAGGGAGTCGGGATAAATATGGTTGCGCTCCCTCGAGAGACGCTCTATGTTTTGCAAGATGGAGTTACTGTAGAACTGCGTGCCAAGGAAGGTCACGCACTCTAGGTAATGAGCGAGAAACGCATTAACATCGAAAAATTGAGCCTGCAGTAGGACGAGGTAGTGGCACAGAACCAACAGCTAGAGAAGGTGGTAAAGGAAGCTTGCCATATGGTCCCGGAGCTAGCCATCCAAGCAGAGGAACCAGCGAAGGCGCGCATCCAGAAACTAGCAGCAGGGGTGCGCGAGGCAAAGGAAGAGATGGCAAGGGTTCAGCTCGAACTGAGCCTCCAGATAGCCAAACTACAATTGAAGGAGTAGCCTTCAACTCTGCAAGAGGTCAAGAACAGTGTGCCAGTGCGATTATAGCCATGATAGCGGAGGTCAACAGTGCAGTGAAAGACTACACAAAGTTGTTCGAGGTTCTCACCACTCTACAGGAGGACCTGAACATATAGCACCTAGAAACAGATGTGAGCGAGCTATAGCAGAAATATGATGAAGTAAAAGGGACTGCGCAAATGGTTGCCCTTACACAGAGGCTCGCACGGATGCAGCAGGCGAAAGCGCTCAAGGAGCAGGTGGATGCTGCTAGACATAAGGAAACAGTTTTGAAGGTGCACTTACAACCATGGATTCATCAGGCATACGTCATTACAGCCTCTATTGAAGCAAAGCTCATGCATATGAAAGGTACAAAGGAACAGTTTTAGGGAGGCAGTTCAGCTACACCAGTCTCTGAACAGCACGTCCAGGAAGTGCAGCAGGTAGCCTCTCAGTGCGCTGACAATCTTGCAGCAATCCAGGCAGAGTTGGGAAGTATTTGCACAAAGATCTACGCATCAACAGAGTGACTCGAGGGCAAGTCACGATGTTTGTGTTGGGAGACTATTGGGCACGGGATCCCCCAAGGGAATTTTTGTGGCTTAAAGCCCAGATTTTGGTCAAAAGTTGTAACCTCAATGTAAAGACTCCGCATTTTGTGGGTACAAAGCGCGTAGTTTGTAAAAGAGTCGTAGGGTTGTCTACCCTCAATTTTGTCATGTAATGTCAGCTGTAGTGATCTACCCATGGTCTGCGAACCATGGGATTGTATAAATAGAGCAATGCTCTAAGTAGATAAAGACATCAATTGATGATCATGGAATAGAAGCATAGTGGAGTATCTGAAGTGTAAAGTCTAGTTTTGGGTTGTAGAGTAGGAGAAGGCTCTGCAACTGAGTGCGCAAAGGCCTAGTAGTCTGCAGTTGAGTGTGCAAACCCCTGCAACTGAGTGCGCATGGAAAGTCGAGTCTGTAACAGTTGGAGCATTAATAAAGAGAATTTTCATATCCATTCTGCATATTTATTTCCTGTTTTATGCATCTGTTACATTGAATATACATTGCACTTTTAATGCTTATATGATGCATGAATATGTATGAATGTGTTGAATAAGTGAATGCAAGATAGAATATATGTTTACGCGAAGTTAACTAATATCTTTAAGAAAATAAGTAAGATACGCGGTGTAATTTGAGGGAAATAGCACAGGGCGCTGCCATAGCAACGCAAAAGCATCTCATCCCCTGGTTAGGGCTGCACGAAAGGTGATTATAATAGATCGCGGAAGTATTGAAGCTCAGGATAGTGTGTGAAGTGACCTGCACAAAGGTAGGCACAGTTGGACTAAATCGACACCTCATACATCTCAAGGGTGTGGAAACTTGGTTCCAGCATCCCCCCATACTGCTTCGGGTGAGACTTCAGTCCGCGCTCCGCGAGCTAATGCCGAAAGGGCCAATGGTGTAGGGATTTGTTTGGCTAATTAACTCTGAACCTGGGTCAAGCCCCCTCAAGCCAAAAATAGCTTTTAAGCCAGAAATACCCTAGTTGGGCCTTGGGCGAAGCCTGTGATTGTTCTCAGAGAGAGTAAGAGAGTTTCTATGGCGATTATTTCCAAAGAGCATTTGCAAGATTCCCCTCAAACTTTAGATTCAGCTTGACGGTGGTCAACTACAAGATAAATTATAGTGTGGTTGGCCTATAGTTGGGTGGAGAGTTGAAGTCCCTCCTTTAGTTTCCATCCATCTCAATTTATTCAAATAAGTATAAATTGTGCCTATTTGGTTTCAGGTTTTAATAGCCTCATTTTGACGATGAATGATATTGTGATTATGCATAATCACGTGTTGATGTTTGGATGTTGTTATTACACTTATTCGTTTCTATCTTAGATATTATGAATTGAAATATTGGTAGCACGGTGAGCTACTATCTTGTTCATGATTTATCAGTTATTGGTATGTTTTGCGTTGAGTGCCTATATGGTCGTAATTTTAGATTCGCCTTTTGTGAATATCTTGGTAAACTGTAAATCTATGCAAAATTGTCTAGGTTTTTCATTGCTTGGATTATGATTCAAGCTATTCACTCTGAATTTACCATGTGGAGGAAATGCCTAATAAAACACTTAAGAAGTGAGTTGCATGCTTATTTCATCTATTAGAGGCCATTGTACAGGATTTGGTCATCTCTTCTATAAATTTTGGTGTTCTAAGAAACTATCCCTATCTTACAAAAAAAATTGCATTTTCATTGTTCCTTTCTCTTTATCATTCTTGCATATTGGTCTGGTGATATCTGTTATACGTGGGTTACAAGGGCCAGCACTCCTATGTGGAGGTCAGATCACCATTAGATTGGATTTATTTACCTTTTAACATATCATATCTAAGCATCTAGGGTGTGCTAGAATAATTTACATTTGTGCATGACCAAATGCGTCCAAGGCTAGGTTTTCTTGTGGCAGATACAAATATATAGACGATTGAATGGGGTGGATATGAGGTGGAAGGTCAGATGGCTAGATGTATCCAAATTACTTTGAATTTTGGTTGCATTCAGGATTCAGGGATCCAAATGTGGATGTGGGCACATCCTCCACGAAGGACCAAATGGGCGCCAAGTTGGATTTCCCTTAGGAAAGTAGGTAGATAAAGGGATCTGAATGTTTGAGCATGTTAATGAATGTCAAATTGTTGGAACACTAGATTGAAACAAACCAGGTATAACAAGAAACTTCACAAGGCACATAGGGGCCCCTGGTGATGTCAACCTTCTTTTGTGATGATGAGGAAATGTCACATGGTTCAGTAGGAGCCACATGGATGCCACATGCTAATTCCTTGTCGATATAGCTTTATATGATTGGTATACTTTAAATGGGAATAAATTTCAATCTGGGAGATGGATTGAGATTAAATTTATAACACCATATTTCTCTTGACGAGTTGAATGTGATGGTGGTATTTGTTTTAGGCTTTGATGGTGTTGTAAAAAGAGGATTTTTGTAATCCCATATTCATAACTAACCTTGTGAATCGAATTAAACAACAAGTAATACCTTCCCCAACCGGGAAAGTATAAGGGGATGGGAGGGAGTGTTATAGTTGTGAGGGCCCACCAACTCAACTCATGTTGCTCTATTTTTCTCTTACTCTATAGCATAGCTTAGCAATGCTAGTTTAGATTGTAGCTTGTTTTCCTTGATTTCGTAGTTATTGTGTTCATTACTCAATTCATGACTTGTTTCATTGGTTATTTTTTTGCATGTTTGAAAAGGCAAGATATTTTGTTGAAGGGTTGAGAAACACTTTCTAATTCCCTATCTATTTCATGAACACTCAATTTTAAATACCGTCAAAGATTGAAAGTTGTGTGTGTTAAGTAGGCTCTATCTTGACACCCCAACAATCAGACATCTCATAGATTTATTTTTCTCTTTATATTTACATGTATTCACTTTATTTGATAATGGATGTTGTGGGATAAGACCCATTAAATTTGGAAATCAGGACATGTTTCCTAAATGAGATAGGAAGACTTAGGATCATTTCTTAGTGAAAGACTACCTTATGTGTGTGACGAACCTTTCTTCGACTTTTCCAACTAGTGAACAAGACCTATATAGCATGTCCCATTTAATTCCATTTGATTTCAATTTGGATTGTAAATTAGTTATCGACATTTATTTGTTAAGATAGGATAGGATAGGATCTAATATTACATATATTTTTCTTGCATCTCATAAACAAATTCCTAGATTGATGATATGTTTAGGATCTAGCATATAAATTGACTAACATTTTTGGCATCGTTGTTATGGATCTGCTAAAGGGATTAGAGCATTGATAGTTTATTTCTTTCATTTTCTACATTTGATTTTTGTGTGCAACCATTTATGACTTGGAGGAGGAGAAACAGTTTAATGCTCACTCCCACCCCCTTAGTACTTCCTTGGGTTATGGAAGGTGTTATTTTTAATTAACCTGACCTCCATGGCCCTATTATGAAGATGGGGTTACAAAAATCCTTCGTTTTCAACTTTTTAAAAACCTAAAATAAACACCAACATCATGTTTAACTCATTGAGAGCTTTCCGATGATATAAATTTCATCTCAATTTGATTCTTGGATTGAAAATTATGCCCTTTTAAAATTTGACCAATTAAGTCTTACCACATCAGCAAGATATTTCCATGTGGAACCCACGTGGCTCTGTCACGTCACCTCGATAAGTTCCACATCACCCAGAACACCTATATGGCATCCATGTAGCCATGGATGTCATTTGTGGCACTGCCACCATATCTAAATATGTGGGTCCCATAGGGTCTCACCCCTTCGCATTTTACAATGATTTCCTATGTATCAGGTTTTATGGGATATACAAATGTGCATGTAATTTGTGTGTTGGCATACCTCCTAGACCCCTGAACCTCCAAATGTCACCCTACTCCAAATGAATCTGATCCCACACAAGTAATCACCAAGAGGGCCCACTCCAAATATAACTCTACATCATGTGAAGTCTGGCTCCACTCCAATCCAGCTCATGCAAATAATTCTACTAGGCTAAGTCCCACCCTCGATACCTTCATGGAGATGTAAATTTGGCTTCCCTCATATCTAGCCCACAATTACTTTTCATTATGCACAATTTCTCGGATCACCCAGAGCCCAAATTCACTTACCAAACAATATAACATTTGGTTCTTCCTATTGAATATTACCTCCTTCTCATGTCCTCCATGAGATATTTGGATTACTTCAAATCTAGTCCATTCACGAAGATGCAAAAGTATAAATGGATTCTCAGATACATCCCCTAGGCCTAAAGTGAATCTAACCTAGATATAACTTCCTTCCAATAACTTATCTGGCCCCTTAAACAAGTTATATGTGTGGAAATACCCAAACTTAGAAATTATAAGAAATTCAAGGGACTTTTCCAACATTCTCCTTGAAGTAAGGCATTGCTTAGAACACCCACTTTACAGAGATAAGCCTTTACCTAAATGGTCAGCATGCCAAATACTATACGTAGCCATAATACAATCAATGGATCTATCAATGTGCCTACTATTAGGCAATGAAACAAGTTAAACCATAGGTAACATCACTTTGTAAATTCAAATATGGTAGCATCATATTATACCACAAAATGGATCCCAAACAACATTATCAGATCCAATGCTATATCATACATTGCAAAGACAAATAATAATCTTAAATAGTGAAAGATCTATGATATTCATAGCATACCAAACAATGGAATTCATACACTGCAATTGAGTTGAACACATCAAGCAACCATTAATAACCATGACAATAGCTCTGCACTTCATGAATATCTCAACAAACACAAAGGTATTGAAGCCCAGCATGACCATGAGAACATACATATAAGGCATCTCATTATAGACAAACATGAATATCACATTTCTCCAATGTTGACACATTCACTGTTATAACACATATCAAACAATATTCATCATTTATAGTGCAACACATATGTAATCATATACACCTATATATATAACTTGAATGACTGGCAACTGAGGGAGGGACTTCAACTCTCCACCCAACCATAGGCCTACTACACTACAATCTTTCTTATAGTTGGCCACTCCCAAGTCAAATTCAAAGTCTAAGGAGTTAAGTGCTCAAGGGAATTTCACACCAATACAGGTCTACCAAATAACACAGGAACCTAAAGCACGCAGTGTCTCCACCTGCTAAACAGAAGTCCAAAGCACATAGTGTCTCTACCAACTAAACACTATAGTAATCTAGAGCCCATAACATCATTGCCTGCTAAATAGGAGTCCAAAGCACATAGTGTCTCCACCGTCTAAATACTACAGGAATCCATAGCCCATAGTGTCTCCACTTACTATTTAGGAATCCAAAGCACACATTGTCTCCACCTACTCTTCTCTTGTATTTACTTTGTGCCATGCTCCTTGGCATGGTCCTACTCCTTTGCATACACTACATCCATTTTCTCTTTTGCAAGCTCTCTCACATTTTTCATATGCACCTCTAAGTATTCTCTAGCACACTATATGTATGTTTGTATGCACATACCACTCTGAATCCTCCCCTATCCCACATGTTATCTCCCCTTCCTACCCATCGAATTCTTTTTTATCACTAACATAGTTACCTCCTCTTGTATGTTGGACACACCAACACACCCTACGAGGATATGGATAGTATGGGGTTTGACCCTCTCTTATGGAACCTATACTCAACCTCCCTTCTTGCTATGCAGGCCATTAAACTCAGTCAGGGAACTGGTAGCATAATAAATGAAGTAGCATGGGTTTAATCACTTCCCAAGAAACTCCTCCTCCTCCTCAAACCTTTGAATCTGTGTCCACTCCTCCATCCTATTCATTATTTGTATTTACACATTATTTACATGAATTATAATTCATAGTGGAATTTACAAGGGGGGTAGAAAAATGGTTGTTACAGACGCAACCCCTTTAGATGAACATTTCCCTCGGTGTTTACACATAGCACAAATTTCAACAACGAGCTTTATATACACACAACTATTTTTACATTTACTTACAAATAAACAAAAATGGGTAAGTTACCCTCATTTTATCAATCATTTCCCAAGTGGCTTCATCTAGCTCAAAGTGCTTCCATTGCACCTTGACCTACTCAATTACTCAATTCTAGAGCACAATCTACCTCCCATCTAAAATGCATTATGGTTCTAGTTGGAATTCTCCCCCAGATTCCACCTATATCACAGACCAATCAACAACATTATTAGCATCATGCACATATTTATTAAGCAAATAAAGTGCTTCCATTGTGGGTTGGAAAGGCTCATTTGCAAGCCACTAGCCCTACCCTTTCTAAGATCTAAAACGGTCCACAAAACATTGGTGTCAACTTGGTACAAGACCCAACTCTTAGTGAAATATTCCTTAGTCTAATGTGGAGGTAAACATGCTCCCCCACTTGGAATTCCTTAAGGAAACATTCATTATTGATCTGCATAGCTATTTTGTCTATCTTGAGCTACTTTCAATTTCCGCCTGATAGTAACTACTTCCTATTCCATTTCCTTCATCATATCAAGTCCAAGAAGCACCTTATTCACTAGATCATTCCAACTTATGGGTGTGTTACATTTCCTTCCATATAGAGCCCCAAAATGACTCATTGTTGAAATATGGCAACAAGAATATTCCAATTTAATTTGTCCTTGAATTAAATTGTGAATTAAAATCGAATTTAGTCTTAACAGCTACTTGGAAATAATTAATTTATTTATTTTAAATTAATCAGTTGGAGAAATTCAAGTTAGAAGTCTTTCTGAAGTCGTGCAAGAGTTATCCCTTAAATTAAGGAAATAAGATAGAGTTATATTTGAGTTGTAATTAGTTAACTCAGTTTACTGAGTTAAGTCCAGTTAAATTAGTTCCAAATTGTTTGAGGAATTAATAGTGAGTTAATAGTCAGTTGATGCATTAATGCACTCAACTAGTGCTAGTCCAATTAACTGAAGATTCCCTCATCAGAAACTCACACATGTCTATTCTGAGAAAGATCCAATTGAGATTAATGTTCAAGGATAGTGTACTATCAGTTACATATGTTCTCTCATGGAGAAAAATCATGCATGCAGTCAAGGATTCATCCTTGAGGATTGCGTTGGTTTTTCCACTTGGTAATAGGCTAATCATCCACAAGGAACAGTGTAATGAAATAGGAGCTTGGAGGGTGAGAGGAAGGCTGGAGAGAAGCCAAGATTTCCTGTGAGCATCTGTGAGGATTGTACTGAGAGCTGGCTAGCTATGAGAGCTAAGGCTTTGCATAATTCCTATGTATTTCCACCATGTATGATAATACAATAGTGTGGGGTTTTTATCTGAGGATTTCCCCAAAGTATTTTCATGTGTATTGTGCCATTGATTCTTCTTCTTCTGGTTATATTGTTCAACTCGATCTTTAAGCTTCTGCAAATTGATAGTAGAAGTAGGTTATAGTATTTTGCTATGATTTATATTTCATTATCGGGTTAACCTATCACAGATTTTCTACATGGTATCGGAGCTATGAATAGTATACCGAGAAGAGAATTCGAAGTTTTAAGTTCAGGGTTGCAGGTGCAAATCGAATTCATATCATACTTCAAGGTTGGCCAATGGTGTTCTATGGCTTGAGACTCAAGTATGCCTTGGAAGGTAGCTTGAATTACATAGCATGGAAAGATAGAATGGAGGTTGTATTAGAAGACAATGCTTGAAGGAATTCATTGATCAAGAAATCTGAAAGCCAGCTTCAACTAATGCACAAGAGTTGGCTGAGTGGAAGAAATGTGTGGCGAAGGCGAGATGGATCATCCTTGAGGGATTTTGAGACCATATTGTCTCGAGTCTCCATGGGAAGGATACTCCATTTTCAATGTGGAAGACATTGAAGGACCTATACCAGAACATTAGCGACCAGAGGAAACTAGTGCTCAAGGATAAGCTTCGAAGAATCAAGATGGAGAAGGGCGATACTATTTCCACATATCTGAACAAGCTCACCACCTGCAGAGATGAGCTTGGTAGTGTGGGAATAACTACTGCCGATGATGATATGGTGAGCCTTGCTCTCCTTGGCCTTCCAAAGAGTTGGAATAGCTACCAGGACTCTGTGAATGGAAGGGAGAAATTGTCATATTGGGAACGACTGTGGTCGGATCTTATGCAGGAGGAGATCAGGAGGAGCACATGAGATGGTTCTTCATCCAAGAATGATGATGAAGAAAATTTGGCCTTAGCAAGTAAGGCAAGGAAAAGGAAGGGGAAGGCTTCCCATTTCAAATCGAATTCTTCTCATGGAGGGAAGAAGAGTGACATGTCTAAAGTAAGATGCTTTAATTGTCACAAGATGGGAAATTATGCGACTACTTACCCATCGAAGAAGTCCAAGAAGGGATCCTCTGAAGGATTAGAAGGTGAGGCATTATCCTCTCAGTTCGAAATGGACTTTACCCTCATCGCATGCATGGTGTCATTGATGATGGGTTGTGTCTGGTATCTTGACAGTGGAGCCTCATTCCACATGACCGGTGATAAAAATTTATTCAGTGCCTTAGAGGAGAAAGACCTTAAGATGTGCATAGACATGGGTGACGACGGAAGGTATAGTGTTTCAAGAGTGGGCACGGTTGCTTTTCAGAGGGAGCATGGAGCTCCTCTCACCTTGACAGATGTGATGTATGTGCCTAGAATGAAGAAGAACTTGGTATTGGTCGTGATGTTGGAGGAAAAAGGCTACGATGTTGTCTTTAGTAAAGGAAAGGCATTCCTAAGACACATAACCACAGGTCAGACCAAGAGGATAGGGATTCAGTTGAAGAATCTCTATAAACTAGAGGTAGATGATTGTGCAGCATTGAGTACGAAAGCAGAATTGGTGCAAATCCAAAACATTGGCGAGTTGTGGCACAGGCGGTTGGGCCATTTTCATCATAGGGCTTTGAAGATAATGCAAAAGATATCTACAGGACTTCCCAAAGGTAAACTTGAGCAAGTTGACACATGCAAAGGTTGTACCTTGGGAAAGTACACCAAGTATTCCTTTCATGATCGAGACAGTTGAGTAGAGGCTATCTTAGAGCAAGCTCATACTGATTTGTGTGGACCATTCTCGACGGCATCCACAGTGAAGCAAAGGTATTATGTCATTTTCATTGATGACTATTCTCACAAATGCTGGATTTATTTCATGCAGAAGAAGGACCAAACTTTCACAAAGTTTTGTGAGTTCAAAGCTTTGGTCGAGAAAGAGTCAGGGAAGAAGATCAAGGCCTTGAGAAGCGATAACAGTGGAGAATATGTCTCTCAAGTGTTTAAGGACTTCTGTGCAGCGGAAGGAATTAAACGAGAGTTGATGGCACCTCATAACCCACAGCAGAATGAGGTGGCCGAGAGGAATAACATCACTATTGTAGGGGTAGCATGGGCAATGCTGCATGACCAAGGCCTACCACTTCACTTATGGGCTGAGGCATGCAACACAGCGGTCTATTTGCAGAATAGAAGCCCGCATTGCATTCTTGGGATGAAGACACCAGAGGAAGCTTTCTCCGGTAAGAGACCAGATGTGGGTCACTTCAGGATATTTGGCTCATCGGTATATTGCCAGGTGACAAAGGATGCACGGAAGAATCTTGAGCCAACAGCAAAGTTAGGGATATTTGTGAGGTACACTGATACACCTCACAACTATCGGGTGTACTTGCCTACTAGTCAGAGGACAGTGGTTCGCAGAGATCTCAAGTTTGATGAGCAGAAGGCCATGCGAGTTTCCCTTGAGATGGAGCTCCAACTACAGGCTATGGAGGAACTGTTGGTTCCTAAGGAGGAGGAGCCTCAGACTAATGCAGAGTAGCTGCATGCAGAGGTTCCAGGAGTGGAGACATCCATGCAAGCAGAGTCTTCCAGAGATGTACGGAAGCGCACAAGAGAAGCTGACAAATTGTTGGAGATGTGAGAGAGAATGTGGGAGCACAATCTTCTCAGCACAAATAGAGGAGGTCACCTAAGAGGTACACTAGATACATGGCCCTTGCTGGGGAATGTGTTGAGACCGAGCCATCTTCCTTTGAGGAGGCAGTGCAGCAGCTGATTTGGGTTGATGCTATGGTCGAGAAGTATGACTCCATAGTTCGTAACAGTGTTTGGGACATGGTTCTGAGACCAGAGAACAAGTCAATTGTGAGTTCCCATTGGATTTACAAGGTAAAGCAAGTTGTTGATGGTAGTGTGGAGAAGCATAAGGCAATATTTGTTCCCCGTGGGCTTTCACAGGTCGAGAGGATCATGTTGCTACAGTATATTTTGATAGAGGAGCAAGATGCTGACATTTTGACAAAGGCATTTTCAAAGTGTAAATTCGAGTTCCATAGAGACAGGATCAAGGTGGCAGATAATCCCTTTCTTGTTGAGAGGGAGTGTTGAAATATGGCAACAAGAATATTCCAATTTAATTTGTCCTTGAATTAAAATCGAATTTAGTCTTAACAGTTACTTGGAAATAATTAATTTATTTATTTTAAATTAATCAGTTGGAGAAATTCAAGTTAGAAGTCTTTCTGAAGTCATGCAAGAGTTATCCATTAAATTAAGGAGATAAGATTGAGTTATATTTGATTTTTAATTCGTTAACTCAGTTTACTGAGTTAAGTCTAGTTAAATTAGTTCCAAACTATTTGAGGAACTAATAGTGAGTTAACAGTCAATTGATGCATTAATGCAATCAACTAGTGATACTCCAGTTAACTGAAGATTCCCTCATAAGAGACTCATGCATGTCTATTCTGAGAAAGATCCAGTTGAGATTAATGTTCAAGGATAGTATACTATCAGTTGCATGTGTTTTCTCATGGAGAAAACTCATGCATGCAGTCAAGGATTCATCCTTGAGGATTGCGCAGTTTTGAAGGCTGGTTTTTCCACTTGGTAACAGGCTAATCATCCACAAGGAACAGCGCAAGGAAATAGGAGCTTGGAGGGTAGAGAGGAAGGCTGGAGAGAAGCCAAGATTTCCTGTGAGCATATGTGAGGATTGTACTAAGAGCTAGCTAGCTGTGAGAGCTAGGGCTTTGTATAATTCCTATGTATTTCCACCATGTATGATAATACTATAGTGTGGGGTTTTTATCTGAGGATTTCCGCAAAGTATTTTCATGTGTATTATGCCATTGATTCTTCTTCTTCTGGTTATATTGTTCAGCTCGATCTTTAAGCTTCCGCAAATTGATAGTAGAAGTAGGTTAGAGTATTCTGCTTCGATTTATATTGCATTATCGAGTTAACCTATCACAGATTTTCTACACTCATTTTCAATGATTCTTGGTACCCATTGTTGTAAAAAAATTCTACCAAAGGTAGAAACTCTTCCCACCTCTTGGGTTGATGCATGAAATACATTCTTAGCAGTCTTATATCACCTTGTTTAATCTCACAATTTGTCCATATGTTTGAGGATGATAGGTTATATTTAATGTTAATTGTGTTCCAAAACTAGTTAAAATGTTTTCTAAAACTTTGAGGTGAACTTCGTATCTCTATCAGAAATGATATTCTTGGGCACACCATGCAATATAAATATTTCATTCATGAAAATCTAAGCAATATAAATTTCCTTATGGGTGGAAATGACAACTATAAAATGAGTTGTCTTCCTCAACTTTTCCACTACCACCATTATGGCATCATGTTGTCTAGATGTTCTTCATCCTATTGTGAAGTCCATGGAAATGACTTCCCACTTCCACTCAAGAATGGGAATGGTTGTAACAATCTCATTGGATGTCTACACTCCACTTTCACTTGCTAGCGCTCCAAGCATATGACAATATACTCAAAAAAAAAAAAAAAAAAAACTTTTTCATGCCTAGCTAATAGTACATATTTTTCTTAGATGTTATCATTTTCCAATAGCCAGGATGACCTGAATAAGTTTTTTTGTGAAACTCATCAGACATGAGATTCTTCAAGTTTCCCATGCAAGGTACATGCCATCTAACTTTGAATTTCAACATACCATCATCCATGAGAGAGTAGTTCTTACTTAATGCTCCTTCTAGATCTTGTTGAAAGTGTTCCTTCACTTGCTAATAATACTCAATGTCTTGATGCATGCCTCTTTGATCCTTTCTTTTATATAAAATTCACAAGTACTAATGGCCACCACATGAGCCACTTGTAGTCTTCGGCTAAGTGCATCTACTGCTTTGTTTTTCTTTCATTTGATATACTTTATTTCAAAATCAAATTTACTAATCAAGGCTAGCCACCTTTCCTATATTGCATTCAACTTGGTTTGGTCAAATAAATATCCCATCCCTCCATGATTTGACGTTAAAACAAATTTCGTCCCAAGCAATTAGTACCTCCACATTTTCAATGCATGCACTATTGCTACAAGCTCCAAGTCATGAGTGACATAATTTTTCTTATGTTCATTCAACTTCCTCGATTCTTAACAAAACACTTGTCCTTCTTTCATTAGGAATCCATCGAGCCCCTCTTTACAAGCATCAACGCAAACCATAAAAACTTTTTTTAGGTAGTTACTCAAAACTAGCTACACATTTTGATGTCCATTGGAATTTAATTCCTTTCCTTTGCAACATTGTGATTGGATGCTCGATCTTTCAGAAATTCTAAATGAACCTCCAGTAATACACAACCAATCCCATAAAGGATCTAACTTCTACCACATTCTGAGGAGTAGGTCACTCCATGATGGCTTTGATCTTCTCAGGATCTCCTACCACTCCTCCCTTAGAAATGATATGTCCCAAGTACTAAATTTGTGATTAGAAGAAATTAGATTTGTTGAATTTGGAATAAATATTGTTCTCTCTTAGTAATTGCAATTTTTTTTACCAAATGTCCTTCATGTCCCTCCTTGGTTTTAGAATAAATCAAGGTTCCCTCTACAAATACCAACACAAAATTGTCCAAATATGGACTAAGAACATTGTTCATCAAACTCTTAAAATTGTTGGAGCATTAGTGAGTCCAAATGGAACCACCACAAACTCGTAATGGCCATACCTAGTTCTAAAATTTGTCTTGTGGATGTATTCATCCTTGATTCATACCTGATGGCACCCAGACCTCAAGCCTATTTTCGAAAATATTGCAGCTCCTCTCAACTAATCAAACAAGTCATCAATCTTAGGTAGAGGATATTTGTTCTTTATCATGACTCTATTTAATTGTTTGTAGTTAATGCACAGTATTAATGTTCCATCCTTTTTCCTTACAAATAGCATTGGATCTCCCCAACATGATATATTAGGTATTATGCATCCGTTGTCCAACATTTCCTTTAATTTCAATTTCAATTCCACCAGTTCTTGTGTGCTCATGTGATACGAAGCTCTTGGCATTGGTGTCAATCCTAGTAATAATCCAATTAAGAAATCATGTCTCTAAAATCATGTGGAAATTGATTGAGAAACCTTTGGATCTTTACCTTCTCATCCTTGATGTAATGCACATACCTCAACAATTCCAAGAATCTATTGGTGTACTCATCGGTTGTCAATTTCCCCAATTTGTGCTCATGAAATTCCTTGACCTTGTTGTCATAATACATTTTAGATAAATACTTCTCCAAGAAATATCTCTCAAATCTCCTCCAAGACAACTCCTTCTCTTTAATGTTCTTAACATTCCTCAGGTCTTCCGACCAGATATCATCCTTGCCTTTCAAGTTGAAAATGGTTACTCTTGCCTTCATATTCTCAAAGTAATCATGCACTTGTAAACACTTTTTCATTCCCAATAGCCATGATTTTGTTTCTTCGGCCTTCTTGACTTCCCCATCAAAAGAAGGAGGTTTTGTCTTCTTAAATTCTTCTAGCATCAAATATTTCTCTCTCCATTTCTTAGTTTCAACATTAGACAGTTGCTCATGACTGCCTATTTTCCTCTCTAGGTTACTTAGTGGAGTTCCTACTCTCACTATATCTTCACTTATCTACCTATGCCTTTTCTTAGATCTACTGCTTTCTGCACCATCATTCCTCAATTCACGCTTCTAAAGTCTTGATGGAATCTGCCTGAACTTATGCTTCCCTAGGTCGTTGGCACCTAGCTAATGCTACTTTTGACTTTGAAAGTCTAATAAGCTATGTAGTATTACTACATTTACATCTACTTTCTTCTCCTCAGCTATGAAAATCTTCTCTTTTTCAACGTTACAACTTCTCAGTTCAGCTCTTAAACTTCTAAGATTGTCAATCCAGTCAGGGGTGTCTTCCTTTCTCCTCTTTCCAACTGACTCTTCTTCCTAATAATGTTGGGATCTATTGATGTTGTATTGCACCATTCTGTTGCTCATCCCTTTACTCTCTTGTTTTTTTCTATGTCTTCTTATGTGTTGTTACACACACATAACTGTTAGCCAAATCAAAAACACTAATAAGAATATTTACCCATCACCTTGGCATAATTTTAATAAGCATGTTGATGTGAAGCCAAATGAAACATCAAGTCTCAAGTTAGCATGCCAATTAGAAAACAAAATAACATATCAGAAATCTATCATGCCAATAGTTTATCATTTCACAATTATGATATCAACACACACATGCATACAACACACAATCACCAATCAATATTTTACAATCATCACACATTTTCACACAACAAACAATCATCTTTAAATACCACACTTTGTAACAGAGTTTCATTTTTATAAATCCTAGGCCCATTTAGTCTGAATGTTGAACCTAGGCACTTTGTTACCACTCTATAACGCTCCCTCCCACCCCCTTAGTACTTCCTTGGGCTATGGAAGGTGTTAATTTTAATTAACCCAACTTCCATGGCCTCATTTTGAAGATGGGATTACAAAAATATCTTTTTTCAACTTTTTCAAAACCTAAAATAAACACCACCATTGCATTCATCTTGTCAATAGATTTCCATCAATATAAATTTCATCTCAATCCAACTCCTAGATTGTAAATTATTCCCTCATAAAGTTTGACCAATTAAGTCTGGCCTCAATACCAAGATACTACCATGTGGATCTACCACATCACCCTAATTAGTGCCACATCACCTAAAACACCTATGTGGCATCCATCTTTCCATGGTTGTACATTCGTAGTTTTGCTACCGCATCCAAATACATGTGTACTATAAGGTATGACCCCTACGTGTTTTACAACAACTTCCTTTGTATCATGTTTTAGGGGATATATGGGTGTGCACATAATATACACTTTAGTGTATCTCCCAAACCCCTGGACCTTCAAATGTCACCCTACTCCAAATTAATACGGTTCCATGCATATAATCACCCAAGTAGGCACACTCCAGATATAACCCTACATCCCATGAAATCTAACTCCACTCTAATCTATCTTACTCGAATAATTCCTTCAAGATAGGTCCCACCCCAGATATATTTTTTTCAGCTCACAAATACTTTTCATTATGTGCCACTTCCCGAACCACCTAGATCCCAAATTCACTTGCCAAATAGTATAAAATCTAGCTTTTCTTAAGCGGAGCCCTCACCTGATATTACCTCCTTCTTGCACCATCCACAAGATATCTAAATTACTTCTAATTTATTCCATTCACAAAGATGCACAAGTGTAAACAAACCAAATGCATGGAATCCTAAATACATCTGCTAGGTCTAAAGTGCATCAAGCCTAGATACAACAGATGATGCTCATAAATAGGTGAATTATATGGGTCTTAATGCCACTCTCCAGCTTATTAAAATCAATGTTTCTCACATTTCTTTACATATTTTATTATATTTTGCTTGGTGAGAAGGGTAAAGGTAAGATATTATGTCATGTGGCCTAATGTGCATTAATTACAGGATTTGGAGCAGTTTTGGGCTAATTTAAGTGCAGGAACTCAAAGTAGACAAGCAAGAGGGATTATAGGAGATTTTTTCTCCCTCCTTAACTCCTAAATCACTCGAAGATTCTTCCACCAAATCTCATCAGCTCGGAGCTACAAGCAACCAAGCTAGTGATATTTGAAGACAAGTCAATCTTGATTTTGGGAGCCAAGCCTCCCTAATTTTTAGGAAGTTGTTGGTAGCTTCAGTTGTATAAATAAGAAGGCCTAGGGCCTCATTAGGATTCAACTTTTTATTGTAGCTAAGAGGCAATTTCGAGCTAAGATATTGTGACTGTTATTCTCATGTTATTTTTGACATTTTGATGATAATGAAAAGGGTTTCTTTGATCCATCACTGAGTTGACTCAAAGGGTTGAAGCTCTTGGGTTAGGGCCCAACCCTAGCAGCAGAGGTTCCTCTTTTTGTACATGTATTCTTAGATTAGAATCATAGATTAGCTATTGAAGTTATCTCTGTTTTGTTTAATTTACAAGTCTTTGAATGATTGGTTAGTTTTGATTCCATTAGTTGGAGAAGTATATCAGTGTTACAGTAGTGAAACATAATACTTCAAAAAAGCTTGTGACAGTGGCCTCTTGCTCATCTCCCTCACGGGATCATGGGTTGAGGACCCCACTCTCATAGCCCCAAAAATAGATTTATCTTTTGGTCATTGCATAGCTTAGGATTTCTTATTGAGTAGATCATTGTTTATGATTTCTTAGAAGCACCTACAATTGTCATTTTGAGTTTGTTGTAGTCTATCAGTCTTTCATTTCATAGATTTAGTCATTAGCTATCAATAACACAGTTTTCTCAAATTCAACTCATCTTTTCCATCTTTACATAAAGTTGTGCATGAATGAAAAAAATAATATGTGGTGTTACAAGAGTTGCTAATCTGCAGGGAGGAACTCATTCCACCAACCTCATCTAAACTTTCTCCTCCTACTGCCAAATCCTACCAACCATTAATTCATATTTCTATTTTGTAGCCACCGTGGACAGCCACCTTGAGCAAATCCAACCATCCTGAAGAGTTGGGTTGATCCTTGGGTAGTGTGCACCTTCCCCATACCTTATTCCACCATCATACATCTTCACAACACTTTCTCTCATCTTCCCTACCTTCCTACAGGTTTTAGCTAAGTTTCATGTAGTAAGTCAGGACATCCTATAGTAACTATAGGAAATCTTGTAGAAACTACAGGAAACCTTGTAGCAGCCTATTTTAGATTGTTTTGGTCAAAAATGATTATCCTAACCTAGGATAGGCCTTCAACTTGACTTCCATACCCCTCAATGCCATTTTGGACTAGATTTTCCATACCTTCCTCCCCTGCTAAAGATCGGATTATTAGCTTAACATTTGCATTTCTAAATTGAAAACCAAAAGACTCTTTTCTGCAATATTTAGCTAATGCATGCATACATCAGTCATAGAAGTGTTAGGATAATTTCCATGTCTACTTAGTCCAAATAGCTAGATGATAGAATGCAAGGTTAAATTAAGTCTCTTCTGCAAGTAATGTGTGTTAATTCTTAGCTAGGTAATTTCATACCATTTCATAGCACTTTCTATTCAGAACTTTCATTTTTTTAAAATAGGCAAGCATTTACTTTTTGCATTAAATATAACTTTACATTCACTGTTAGTAGTCAACCTCCTTCTAGTTAATAGAAGACTGGTTTGAGAAAACCCTAGTGGTCTATCGCCCCAATTGAGAAGTAACAAGAGTATATCGTTGCATCTGTTGTGCATATAGCACTATCACCTCCAAGTTTGTACAAACCTTGGGTTCATAAAGTAAAGTTGGTCGCCCTAGGAGTTGCAGCATCCTTGCTGCAATGCTGGGGCTCATCACTTTTTAGCGCTATTGCAGGGGAGGTGTCTAGGTAGATGTAATTTTTGCTTTCCTTTCTATTTGACATTCAGTAAATAAATGTAATTGTTGCTTTCCTTTTGTTTTGCATTCAATAGATAGTTGCAATTTCTTCTTTCTTTCCATTCTACAAGCAGTTCCATTCAGCAAATAGTTGCAATTTCTGCTTTCTTTCCATTCTACGAGTAGTTTTGGAAAAAAACCTGAAATAAAAAACAAACTTCTTTCATGCCTCATAGGAGTAGAGACAACTTAGGAAAAAAGTTTCCAAATACCCCCACACCATCAAACAGCCAACCTTCCCTCGTCTTCAGTGGTTGTTAGCTAGAGGACCCATCAGGCGAACAACCAGAGATCTTTGAAGAGCCTATTGGGAAAGAAGAAGAAGAAATCATTCCACAAACCTACACCATGGCTGAAAATAGAAATGGGATTGAAAACATAAATGGAATTGAAAACAAAACTGAGGGTTCTTTTCCCATTATAGAAACTAATGGAGATGCTAGGATGAAAAACATAATCCCCTATGCCCTTCCTCACTTCCACATCTTAACCTTAGAGGACCTTGATACCTTTTTGTTTGAGGTTTTTGTCATCTACAAAACTTAGGGTTATACCTATGACGACTAGAAGTTGAAATTGTTCCCATCCACCCTCAAGGATCCAGCCTTGCACTGGTTCATGGGTTTACCTGGAGACAGTATCACTACCTGGGCTCAAATGCAACAAGCCTTCAACAAAAAGTATAGAGATTATTATATGTCCAAAGACACCAAAGAGGAAATCTTCAGAATGACCTTGGGACATGATGAATCTTTGGAAGATTATGAGGAAAGGTTCCAACTCAGCTACAAAAAGGAAAAATGTACCCTCAATCCTGAGTCACTCAAGTTAGTCCTTCTTAGAGGGATCAGGGAATATCTCCTAGAAACCCTAAACATGCTATCAGGAGGGGACATCTACCAATTATCTTATGATGATATCAAGACAATTTTCAAAAATCATTCTAGGGTAGCCAGAAATAAGGGTAGGGCTAGTCAAGCTTTGGCTAGTTCATCCTCCTCCAACACATCCATCAAAAGTGAAATTGGGAACATGTTGGAAGACTTTAAGAGTGAAATTTTGCATACCCTTGCTCTGCAAATGGACACCATGCAGATCAAGAGGAAGCAAGAGGAAGCATAAAGAGCCTTAGTTGTCTTTTTCCCTAGATGCACCAAGAGGCACCCTAGAAATGAATGTCCATTGAAACTTACCGAGATCTACTCGGTCTATGAGGAAACCCACTCCACAGAAAAGTTCCCCTCTCTGCTTGGATTGAAAGTTGTGTATCAAAGAACTGAAGGTGTGGCTGAACAACTCTGATATATCAACCAAAGGAAGCCTCAAGGACCTTGATCATACCAACAAGGCATGTAAGGGGCATCCTATTCATATTACAACCCCAACTAGAATGCATCCATTCCCACTTGGTGTCCTCTTGCTCATCCTTCATGGTCCACACCTTCTCCCTGGTCTTTTGCACCTCAATATCATTCCCAACCTGCCAATCAATCATTTCATCCATATGCTGCCCCATAACCTCAGTGGAATACACCATCACAGGGGTGGGGGCCCCCATACAACCAATCTCAAACCTTATTGCCTCCACCTCCATCTCAGCCACAGCTCCTTTACCCTTCTCCACCTAAGAAACCTCAGAGGCATGGTCAGCCAAATCCGAACCTGAACAATAAGCAATCACAACAGTTCTATAATGGAGAGACATCCTACCATGCCTATGCTGTGGAAATTCAAGAAATCAACCTCAGGTCTAGAAGAGTGCTTCCAGATAACCAACCTCCATCTCCACCTGAGGAGCTTGAAGAGGAAAAGAAAGAGAGTGTTCCCCAATCCAATCCACCTCATTTTCTTGAGAGACTAATCAATCCTAGCCAGCACACCCCAAAAGAGACTGAACTTCTGGGTGAATTGAAAAACTTGTGTGTTAAAATCCCACTCCTCCAAGCTATCAAGGATGTCCCCATCTACAACAAGTTAATCAAGGAGAAATGCTTCAAACATCCTGGGAGGAGAAAGAAAGACACCCCTACCATTAATGTCATTGGATAACTGTCTGACTTAATGTTGGGGAGAGTGATTTGCCTGAAGTATCTAGACCCTAGAAGTCCTGTGGTAGATGTGCACATTGATGGTATCATTGTCCTTCATACCTTGATTGATCTTAGGACTGCCATCAATGTGATTACTAAGGATACTATGCTTAAACTGAATCTCCAAGGATCATTAAGGAAGACCACAATAATCTTGCAACTTGTAGACAAATCCACAATAGCTCCTGAGGGAGTTGTTGAGGATGTGATGGTCTCCATTGATTCTTGGGAATACCCTACTGACTTCTTAGTTCTCCAACCTAACACCAAGTTAAATGGTTATCCTCTTATCCTTGGAAGGCCATGGATAGCCATTGTTGATGCTTACATAAGTTGCAGCACGAGGAATATGACCATTAAAAATGGGCATTTGTCCAAACAATTGGTCTTGTACCCTCCTGCTCAACCATCTCTAGAGAATGACTTACCCTTATGGTTGGAAGAGGAGGAGGAAGATGAAGTATACCATGCCACATCTTACCCAATCTGTACCCTAGATCCTACTATAGGAAGGGGGCAACCTGATGAAGATGATCTGACTGATCAAATCCTCTGGAATCAGCCCCCCAACACGATGTCTCTTGATTAGTTAGTAAAGAAAGCCTAAGATAAACCTTGGACTAACTTGTGCCTAGCTAACTCAAGTCCTACTCATGTCAAGATGATATAATTTGGTCCAGCTAAAACATTGAAAATCAACCCTTCTCTATGCACATCAGGAAAAGGAGTTATGTGACATGCTAAGAGAGCATCTGGATGTCTTTGCCTGGAGTTATAAGGAAATGAAGAGAATGCACCCTTCGGTTTGTACTCACCACATTTACATCAAGGAAGGTTGCAAGCCAGTACGCCAACCTCAAAGGAGAATGAACCCAACCCTCAAAGACATAGTTAAAGAAGAACTACAGAAGTTGTTGGATGTAGGGTTCATTTACCCCATCTCAAATAGTGAGTGGGTGTCTCCTCTAGTTCTGGTCCCAAAGAAGAATGGAAAATGGAGGATCTGTGTGGACTACAGAGAGTTAAACAAAGCCACTAAAAAAGACCATTTCCCTCTACCTTTCATTGATCAAGTCTTGGATGGTCTTGCAAGGAAGAAGTTCTTCTCTTTCTTAGATGGATTCAGTGGTTACAATCAGATCCAGATCAACCCAGAGGACCAAGATAAAACCACCTTCACTTTTCCTTGGGGTACCTTTGCTTATAGGGTCCTTCCTTTTGGATTATGTAATGCCCCTGCCACTTTTCATAAGGAAGTTCTGAGCATCTTTGCAGAGCTAGTCCATGACTCTATAGAAATCTATATGGATGATTTCACTCCCTATGGGTGTGATTTCCTAGAGGCTCTCTCTAACTTTGGGAAAGTATTAAATAATTTCAATGAAATGAACCTATCCCTTAGTCCTGGGAAGTGTGAGTTCTTGATTAATGAATGGATTGTTCTAGGTCACTCAATATCCCAGGAAGGACTACAAGTGGACCCAAATAAAATTGCTATCATAAAGAGGGTCCCTACTCCTCATAAGTAGAGGGATGTCAGAAGTTTCTTGGGCTTAGTTGGATACTATATGAGATTCATAAAGGACTTTAGCAAAGTAGCCTCACCTTTATTTGGACTATTGGCTAAGGACTCTGAATTTTGTTGGTCAAAAAGCTGCCAAGAGGCCCTAGAAACCTTAAAGGACAAGTTGACTATTGCACCTATACTCCAAGGCCCTAATTGGGCTCTTCCTTTCCAAATCCATGTTGATGCCTCTGGAAAAGCTATAGGAGCAGCTATAGGCCAAATAGATGACAAGTTGCTTTATGCTATTTATTTCATTAGCAAAAACTTGTCCAAGGCTGAATTGAACTATACTGTGACTGAAAAAGAGCTCCTAGTTGTTGTCCATTCCTTGAATAAATTTAGACACTACATCACTGGTTACCAGACCTTTGTACATACTGACCATGCTGCTATTAAATATTTGATGAACAAGCCTGATGTGAATGCCAAAATTATTAGATGGTTGCTTTTATTACAACAATTTGATCTAAATATAATTGATAAGCCTGGTAGAGAAAATGTAGTTGCAATTTTTTTGTCTAAACTTGCTTTCCCTGTAGGCAAGGAAGGAATGGTTGATGATCAGCTACCATATGAGCATTTATTTTCTATTTCAATTCTCTCTCCATGGTTTTCTAACATAGCCAACTACTTAGTGGCTGCACAGTTCCCTCCAAATCTGTCCTCGAAGGAAAAAAGCATAATTATAAGAAAGAGCGCCCCATTCACTTGGATTGGGGGCAATCTCTTCAAGCTAGGCCCAAATCAAATTTTGAGGAGATGTGTCAGGGAGGAGGAATTATTTGACATCCTCCTATCCTATCATGATGACCCTTGTGGAGGTCACTTTGTAGCTAAGAGGACAGCCTTCAAGGTACTGCAAGATGGCTACTACTAGCCCACTCTCCACTAAGATGGAAGAAGATGCACCATTCAATGTGGCCAATGCCAAAGAATGGGGAAGCCTACTCCCAAGGATGAAATTCCTTTGAAATCTCATGCGACTCTTGATCCATTTGACAAGTGGGGCATGGATTCCATTGGGCCCATTGATCCACCATCAGGGCAGAAAAATTACATAATTGTATGCATTGATTATTTGAAAAAGTGGGCTAAAACCAAGGCTATCAAGGTAGCAATAGAAGAGAAAGTGACTAAGTTCTTAAGGGAGAATGTATTTTACAAGTTTGGGTACCCTAGAGAGCTAATCATTGATCAAGGAGCTCAATTCACATCACACCTGATTGAGAATTTGTTGAGGCAACATAAGATCAAACACAGGAAGTCAACTGCTTATCATCCTCAGGCCAATGGACAAGTAGAGGTTACTAATAGAGCATTGGAAGGCATTCTCACAAAGGTTGTGAGCAACAATAGAAAAGATTGGGCTAACAAACTAGTGGAGGCCACTTGGGCCTATAATACAACTTGGAAGACGACCACTGGCTTCACCCCTTATGACTTGGTGTTACACAATGTTTTGTCACACCTCCTGCACTTCCCTGTGACATACACTGAAGTGCCTGAAACATGACCATCATGTAGTGTAATCATTCATATATGAAGCTCAGATCCTCCCTAAGACATTGATTGGAAAATGCCTTGAGCTTCCATTGAAGGAAATAACTCTAAAACCCTAATTTGAGAATCATCTCTCTTATGAGACTAAAAATCGTGATGGTCATCTGTTGCATTATACTCGACCTATGATGACATCTCTATGTTTACTTGTATACCCGCGATGATCCCAAAAAGGCAATTTTCCCAAAGAGGATGAGAAGCTTCGTGATCTAGAAGTTTCCAGAGCGGTGAGCTGGAGGTTGTTTAGCGTAGATGAGGTCAAGTTATCCCAACTTGGCCTCTTGATCTTATCCCTATGATCTACCTCCTTGAGATGAGGGCGTACTCCTACCTTTGGAGAGATCCTAACTCCATTTCCCTGCCGATATATTCATCCTCTCCCATTCCCAAATGGTTGGTCTTTTTCTATTTGCGCCCTTATGCTAAGATTGTGCCTATATGCTAATCATTTGGCTTGGAGAAGGAGTGCTTGGAGAGCCTAGCTTTGACTTGGACATTCATTCAAGGAGATCCTATTGACATCAAGGCTTGGTTGTATGATTCCTCCTTTATTCTATTGATATACAACTACTAGTTCATTTTCCCTAAATGTGTATGCTCATGTATCATTTAGCTTAATGCTCCTTGATCTATTAAGTAGGTTACTTTTGAATATGCTATTTGTATTTGTATGCCTTGTTGTGTCTTGATCTCTTGTGCAAGTGCATAAACCCTGTGAGCAGTAGAAACGAGCTCGTGACACAAGTGATTCAAGGTCTCCAACAAAGGACGAAGGGATAGCATCAGAACGAGGTAGGTCATCTTCTTTGTCTCTCTTTTCAATTATAACTTAGGAAAGTGTTTAATAGATTGTCACGTAGGTTTCTAGTCCCACTCATTGGGCTAGAGGGATCGTCTCTATCCGTAGAGAGGATTTACCTAGACAAAAAAATGGCGACTCCACTAGGGAGGCTATAACCCTTTCCATCCATTCCTTCAATCAGATCCTTTGACTAGTTAGACCAACCGTCGATTTCTCAGCTTGTCTGCATCAGTCTGGGTTTATAGCATCACTGGTTACTACCTTAGAAACATAGTTACCAATCAAATGGGAACTATTACCTCAAAACGAGTACTCGAGCCCAAAAATCCCAAAAAAACATGAAAAAACAACCCAAAAATAAAATGTGTTAATTTTGCATCACCATTTTTTTCAGAGTAAATTTTCTATATTTTTTAAAAATAACAATAAAAAACAATAAAAGACATTTTGTTTGGTGCAAAAAGCACCTTGAAATCAAAAAGTGTTGATTCCGGAATAACGCCTTTTTTTTCAGGGTACATTTTCAACATTTTTTAATAATGACATTAAAAATAAAATATCATGACTCTGAAAAAACTTTAAATTTCCAACGATTTTCAAGTATGACATTAACAATAAAATATCGCATCTTTTAAAAGCCTTAAAATTCCAATGATTTTTAAGCATGACATTAAATTTAAAATATCACTTTTTTGAAAAACCTTAAAATTCCAACAATTTTCAAGCATGGTGCTAAGAAAAATATTTATAATTGTTTTCAACCATAACATTAAAGATAAAATATCATGACTTAGAAAAACATTAAATTCTTGACAATTTTTCAATCATGGAATTAAAACCAAAGATTATGACTACAAAACAAGCTTAAGTTTTCAAAAGATTTCAAGCATGACATTATGGGAAAAAAAAAATTTATGACTAAAAAACCTTTAAAAATGAACACCTGAATGAACGAGTTATTATACTGATAGTAATTTTTTTTAAATGCTAAATATATAGCGATTTTAAAATTTTAGCCTAAGACAACTTGATACATTGCAAAAAAAAAAAAACTATCAAATTGACACGCAATGTAGGTGAGCTCAACTCAATGTAATGAAAATTTAAAGACCAACCATGAAATTAACACATTGTGGGCAGACTCGATTCATTATAACGAAAAAATTAAAATCAACTATCAAATTGCATATAATGGGATTGGGTTGCTAGGCAAGCATCCACACGGACCCTACAAAATATATATATATGAAAGATACATAAGAAAACAAAAATTCAAATATTGAAAAAAAAAATACAAAAGAAAACAAAAATCACATATTGAAATAAAAAATAATAGTAATAAGTAATAAAACATAAAAAACATGACAAAAAAAATCAAATATAAAAAATATATAGAAATGCAAAAATTCAAATATTGAAAAAAATAAAAAAATAAAAAATAAAATAAAAAAAAAATATATATATATATAAAAGAAAACAAAAATTCAAATATTGAAAAAAATAAAAATAAAAAATAATAACAACTAATAAAACATAGAAAAAAAAAACATGACAAAAAAAAAATCAAATATAAAAAATATATAGTAATGACATAATATATATATATATATATATATATATATATATATATAATGTAAAAAAAAATTAATCATACCATGTACAATAAAATAAAAACCAAATAAAAAATTACAAAAATAAAATACTACATTAAAAAAATTAAAAATAAAAAAATTCTTGGGCCACCCGGAGGACCAACTGGCTAAGGTGGCAAGGGGATGATTCATGACAAAAAATAAATTAAATATCATAAAAATATATAAAAAACAAAAACAAAAAAACCATAAAAAAATGTAAAAAAGAAAAATCAGAATTATAAATAAATAAAATAAAAGATAAATAAAATAAAATAAAAAACAAAACAAAACAAAACAAAAAAAAACAAAAAACAAAAAATTAAAAATATATATATAACGAATTTAGGCTTCTGTGATCCATATCAATTTTGAGAAGAATCTTCGGCGAAAAATCACATAGAGATATTTTAGTCAACGCGTTTCGAACCAACCAGTGTGGTTCATCGTCAGGACAAGTTGAATGAGCAGAACTTGCTATGCAATATAAATAGATCAGGCAGAATATCCCATGACCAAATTTCCAGATCAGGTAACGGCTAAAAAGATAACAGCTAGATCTGCTCATTCAACTTGTCCTGACGATGAACCACACTGGTTGGTTCAAAACGCGTCGACTAAAATATCTCTATGTGATTTTTCGCTGAAGATTCTTCTCAAAATATATATATAATTTAAGAAAAAATAAATTAAAATTAAAAAATAAACCATTTTTTAAGTTTAAAAAAAAAAACAAAAAAACAAAAAACAAAAAACAAAAAAACAAAACAAAACAAAAATAATTAAAAAAATATATTTAAACTATAAATTTAAAAAAATTAAAAATATTTAAATTAAAAATCTATATATATATATATAGAGAGAGAGAGAGATATTATTAAAAAAAACCCCCTCTCCCCTCGCTCCGCCCGACCCCATCGCCTCCCTCTCCCTCCACACCCCCTGCCCACCCCGGCCCCCCCACCCCTCACGCTACCACCCCCCCCCCCCCCGCGCCATCCTCCCCTCTCCCCCTCCGCCTCCCTCCCCTCCTCTCCCCCTCCTTGCCTCCCCATCCCCTCCCTCCCCTCGGCCCTTCGCTCTCCTCTCCCCCACCCCCTCCTTCGCCCTCGGCCGGGGGGGAGGGGATGGGAAGGCATGGAGGGGGAGAGGAGGGGAGGGAGGCAGAGGGGGAGTGAGGTGTGGGGAGAGAGAGGGAGGCGGTGGGGTGGGGCGAAGCGAGAGGGGGGTTATTTAAAAAAAAAAATGTTTTTTTAATATTTTTTTTAATTTTATTTTATTTTTAAATTTAAATTTATTTATTTTTTAAATGTTTTGATTTTTTTTAATTTTATAATTTAATTAATTTTTTTAATTGTATGAGAGATTTTTCGGTGTAAATCACAGTATGAAATATTTGTCGACGCATTTCGAACCAACGAGTGTGGTTCATCATCAGGACAAGTTGAAGAATCAGATTGCATTTTAATTGTTTTGAATTTTGAATTTTTGTTATTTTATTTTATGTTATTTCTTTATTTTTATGATTTTAATTTTAAAAAAAAATAATTCTTAAATTTTTATTTTTAATTTTGTTTATTTAATTTATTTAATTTAAATTTAAAATAAAAAAATCTTTTTAATTTTAATTTCTTTTGGTAATTATTTCAAGATTTTTTTTTTCTAATGAAGTTTTTATTTTTTATTTTTGATTTTTAACTTTAAAAAAAATGTTTTTAGATTTTTTTTTGGTTTAATTTGTTTTTCTTTAAATTTTTTTATTTTTTTTGAAAAAACTTCATTGTTTTATTTATTTTTTGATATTTTTTATTTATTTATTATTTTTTTCATTAAAATTTTATTCAATTTTCTTATTTTTACGAGTTAATTTTGGTTTTTTTTTACATTTGTATAGGTTTTTTGTTTTTCTTTTTTCTTGTTTTTATATATTTTTTTGTTTTTGATCTTTTTGGTCATGTTTTTTTATTTTTATTTTTATGTTTTATTACTAACATAAAAATCATCAACATCTAAAAAAAAATATCCACACTTAATTCATTAGAAAATTTAAAGTGTAAAAACTATGCCCTCTAAACAAAAAGGGTTGATTCTCATCAACACTTTTCAAAATCAAGATGAAAATCACTAACAAAATAAAATGTTCATGCTTGATACATAAAAAAAAAAAAAAAAAAAAAAAAAAAAAAAAAAAAAATGTCAAATATAAGCCCTCTAAAATAATGTATTGATGTTGCATCAACACTTTTGAAAATCAGCGTGAAAATCACTAACGTTTAAAAAAATTGTTCATACTTGATAAATAAAAAAATTTAAAGTGGCAAAAATATGCTCCAAAAAAAAAGGTGTATTGTGAATCACCATTTTTCAAAATCGAGAGATTTTTTGCTACCTCAAAAAAATGGGTACTAGGTCATTTTCTCGTTTGATCGGTAATTATGTTCAGATTGCTAAGTCTAGATTATTTCTTAGAAACTTTTTATTTTTTCCCATATTCCTCGCCCATCACGGGTTTAGTCTTAGCAGTCGCGATGGCACCACAAGTTTTTCCCTGTACAGTCACAATGGAAAAAAATTTCACTATTTGGTCGCGCTGAAATCATCACTATTTTTGTACCATCGCGAATTTGGTTATGCAAAGTAGAAATGATAACCCAATCATCATGGGTTTGGGTATATAAAGTAGTGATGATCATTGAATGTGATAATTTTTAAGGTTTCTTCCTTGGAATCCAGCATGTCTTGGCCCTTTAAGTCTTTTCCTATCCTGTATGCTTGGATTTGTCAGTTTTTTATTGATTGTCTTGATTAATTTGCAAAATTTGTCTCATTGGCTTTGAAGTGAAATCTGATTGAGTTCTAGGGTTTCTAGTTAATTGGTCATCATTTGTTGCTTGTTGGTGTCGTTGAGATGCTTGTTTTGTTGATTGATTGAGTGTTGTTTTTAGTGGAAATCATTGAAAACATCGTTTTGCATTTGTTAGTAGAATGAAAGATTAGATTTCATTTTAACATCTTGCATTGAAAAGTTATTTTTTGAGATTCATCATTGAAAATAGATCACATTTTTTAGTGATTGAAAGCTAAAAATTGTATTAGGTGCATCAAATCATTCAAAATGAAAAGAAAAGCATAATTCATATAAGTGCATCTTAGTAAAGCCAAAATCGTTTTTCTTTCAAAAAGTTGCATTTAGCATAATGAAAAGTGAAAATCTTTTTTACTTTTGGCATTGCATTTGGAAGACGAACGTGAAAGTTAGTGGAAGGCATTTTGCATGATGTGTTTTTTTTTATGCGTTATTGATTGAAATTTCTTCCCTTGATTAATCTAGCTTTTATTGAAATGAAATTTTTTCCTTTTCTCATATAGTTGCATCATAGGGGTTCAGGTGACATCGTTTTGAGCCTTAAAACCCAAAACTGAAACATAATTGAAGATAAACATTAAAAGTTACCTCAATTAACCTAATGAACATTTGGAACTTAACACAAATATCTAGAAGTCTAGGCTAGACATGTGTTCTAGCGTCTTTAAACATAGCAGTTGTCGTTAACTACCTGCAGTGTATCCCGGGAGTGAAATCTCGTCCCAATATGGAAGTATATAGAAGGTTCTCCAGTACTTTTGGGTATATCGAAGGCACTTCAGTATGATAAGTATATAGGGATGCTCTCATCGAACAGTTTTGCATTAGATAGCGCTAACACGGACTTATGCTCCTCGTACCATAGAGTATATATTGGGATACCCCTTTAGGTTGTTATCCTTTACCCACAAGTAATCGATTCAGTCACCTTGTAAATGTGATACACCGAACACAACATTCGAGGAGATTGGTCGTCGTACGTTAAGTCCTTGGTTTTGGCTAAGGTGTATATTGCGGTTCACGGATACTTGGCAAACCGTTTTGCCTAGATTACCTCTTTTCGATTTATTTTTGTTAAAATTCTAAAATCAATTAATTAACCATAGAAAAACATCCTTCCTGTGGAAATACTCCTTAGTAGATCTTAGGTTGATACCAATGGCAACATTTCCTGAGTCTACCAACCAAGTAAGTCCCCCCAATGAGAATCCTAGTCCTTTTTCTTCTTTTGGAAATGTTGGTGCTCCTTATATGGCAATGTTGTCCCTTCCTGGATTGACCATTGGTCTACCAGTTTGGTTGTTTTTTACCTTGGTGGTTTCGAATGTCCAAACTACTTTTCAACCGAGTTCTCCTCCACCTAAACAACATCAACCTCATGTTGATCCTAAATTTGACCCTTTGCCTTCTTCACCTATTTCTTCACCTCGTTCTTCCTCTTCGCCTAGTGAAAGTCTAGATTCTAGTAACCACGAAGCTAAGAAGAAGAAGAAGAAGCAAAATAAGCAAGGGGGCAACCAAGAAGCCATTGTTACCAATGCAACTAAAGAAGAAAAATCCTCCAACCAGCCTCGGAAAGTGAAATTCCCTTGCATGTTATGTAAGGGTGACCACCTTCTTTAGAATTGTCATGTTATTCCCAAGGTCTTGGAAGTGTGGTCCACAAGTTCATATCAACCTTTGTCATCTACCTCTCGCGATCATGCTGGTGCTAAACCCTCAACTAGTAACAGTAAAGCTCGTGGAAAAAAGGGAAAGGAAAATTTCCCTGTAAGTTGTGTGAAAGTAATCATCCCATTCACCTTTGTCATCTTATGGATGAAACTTCCTAAGATTTGGAAAACCTTACATATTCTCAACCTCGTCTTCCGACTAGGTATCGAAATCTATCCCTTGATCCTTCACTAGTTGATCCAGTGATTGATCAAAATTCATCTTTGGTCAACCCCGCTCTCTATGAAGGTGAGTCTTGTGAGTCTATTCTCAACTTACCATTGGTTGAGAAAATGGTAGATTGGCTCCATCTTCAGTTAACCTTTCCTTTCCAGTAGAGAGTGAACCTCATATTGCTCAGGTTCTTCTGGTTTCTTCAATTTCAAATGAACTGGAGGTAAATCCTCTTATTCTCTAGGTGCATGAGAGCATCATCCCATTCACCTTTGTCATCTTATGGATGAAGCTTCCTAAGATTTGGAAAACCTTACATATTCTCAACCTCGTCTTCCGACTAGGTATCGAAATCTTTCCCTTGATCCTTCACTAGTTGATCCAGTGATTGATCAAAATTCATCTTTGGTCAACCCTGCTCTCTATGAAGGTGAGTCTTGTGAGTCTATTCTCGACTTACCACTGGTTGAGGAAATGGTGGATTGGCTCCATCTTCAGTTAACCTTTCCTTTCCAATAGAGAGTGAACCTCATATTTCTCAGGTTCTTCTGGTTTCTTTAGTTTCAAATGAACTGGAGGTAAATCCTCTTGTTCTCTAGGTGCATGAGAGCATTTCTCCTGTTCCCATAAAGAAAGAGGGAAGCTTTCACATTCCTACGACCCCCTCTGAGTAGTTTAGTCACTTATTTTTATTGGAGTCGACTGGCAGGATATCATCTTTCGTCTTATGTGCCTTTCCAGATTACAGTACAGGCTTACCATATGGTTGTACTGAGCACAGTCATAGACGAGGGCGCATCTTTTAGTATTATGTCCTCAACTGCTTAGCAAGATTTAGGTTCTCCTCAGCCTGTCCCCGTCACCCAAAATCTGTGAGCTTTTACTAAAGGAACCAATCAATCATTAGGCATCCTTCCTAAGTTGCCTATTACTTTGGGAGGAACAATTGTCTATATAGGCATGATGGTTATCCAAGGCCCTTTAGATTTTAATCTACTCCTTGGCCGTGACTATGTTTATGTCATGGGAGATCTTGTTTCTTCCCTCTTTCAAGTGATGTGTTTCCTGCATGACGGAAGCATTGTGATCATTGATCAGCTTATATTCATTGGTCGTGAATCAACTCCCACTTAACCATCACCCCAAAATGGTTCTCATATGCAAGCAGAATCACCCCCACCACAAGTTAATTACATGGCCACCTATTCCATGCCCACATCTACTGATCATCTATTAGGTGATGTAGTATACTATGTACTGGGGGCATTGGAGCCTGATTTTTCATTTGGATCCCTGGACATGTATCCCTTCCAGAGTGTTGTTCTCCTCTCTAATGAGAAACTCTTGGAAGGCATGGCCTCTTTTGGTCGGTGATCAAGGTCCTTGGAGCAAAGTTCCTTGTCTTGTGTCAAGCTCGTTAAAAAATGAAAGAAGGATCATGGAACAGAGTTCCTTGTCTTGTGTCAAGCTCGTTAAAAAAATGAAACAAGGACCATGGAGCAGAGTTATTTTAGTTGTGTCAAGCTTGTTAAAAAATGAAACAAGGTGTCATGAGTATGGTTCTTTTCCTGTGTCAAGCTCGTTAAAAAATGAAACAAATCCCCTTCCAATTCGCATCTTTGATTAGATCTCGTAAAATCCCAATCGAATCTTTCACTTGATCTCATATGTAAACCTTCATTCCATCCACCTGTTAGTAACCATCAGTATACTTAGGTGAATGAAATGAAGCTTGGAGGGCATGTACCTTGAATTGCATCATCATGCTAGGGGCATGCAAACTTATTTCAAGCATAGTTTGTCTCCGTTTCAAGCTTGTGTAAAAATGAAACCAAATCCAAGCATAGTTTTTTCCTCATGTTTCAAGCTTGTGAAAAAATGAAACCATCCTCAAGTATACTCAAGCATAGTTTCCCATGTTTCAATCTTGTGTAAAAATGAAACCATTTCCCTCTTTACATCTTGTGATTGCCATTTTTATCAGCTGATTTTTTGCCAGATGAGCCTTGGTTCTTTCACTCCATCGTCACCATCTCTTTGGCCGATTATATGCTTTCACTTGGTTGTTTTACCTATGCCTGAGGAACATATGTGATGAGTGGTCTTATTAGCCAGCCTCTTGAACCTTACATGTTTTAAGCAATTCCATCACCGGAACCAATTGTTATCATTTTATACCACTCGTTCCTCCATGAGGAGTCATCTTTAAGCTCTTTTCTAACTCTCGAAAAATGAAAAGATCATCGATTACTTGTCTTTTTGAACTCATAAAATTAAATGAATTGACGCCATCTTAGTATATGTTTACCCTTTTTTCGGGCTGAGATTAACTACTTACAAAAAATGTACACCTTGGTTAACATGGTCAAGAGGTTCTCTCGAATGCTGTTTTCTACCTTTTCGGATTCGAGAGACAAATTATGAAAAGGGACCTGATGGAGTTTCCTTTTTCATCTCTTTTTCAAACTCTCTAAATATGAAAAAGATATCGAGTTATTCTTTCGTCGGACTCGTTTAAAATTAAACGATGAATGACTTGTCACCGTGAAGAGCCCGAGTTTCTCCTTCCTAAAACTTCTATAACTTACTAGGATGGATTCATCTAAAGGGTGAATTTATATGACAAGAATATGCTATCCTCTTCAAGCTTGTGTAAAAATAAAGGGGTACTCACTAGAAATAGTGGGGAAAAAATGAAAGTGAAACATCTCTTGTATAAGTAGCATGTCGCTCTTGAACATGACACTCTTCTACTTCTCGTGTCAGGTTTGGGATATCCTCACTTAGTCACTTGTCCTCCCGGGTTTGGGTGATCCATTTTGCCTCTCATCTGACTATTCCACTTCGTCGTTATGACCCTTGGTCCTATGTTGAGTCTAATGCTGCCACACTTCGGAGTCATGTCACCAATATGTTCAAGAGAAGTCTTATCTGCAGTTTACTACCTATACATTGTCTGACCTTTTGTCACAGTCCTGGATCATACTCATTTATTCCACTTTATTCCTTGTTTTGTGTCAATGATGAGGGAATCATTATGACCCTCCTTCAACGGGTCACTTCCTGTCGACTTCAGCTCATTATCCAAGAAGATGACTTAGAGACTCCCTTTCAGTACCTTAGAGCTTGCATGCCTTAATGGCAAGTTCTTCGCATCCGACGACAGGTTTTCATCATTGGCCTTCGATCGGATGATTCCACGAGTGTTTGAATTCAGCTTCATTTTCACATTCACGGATTTATTGTTGTACCTTGAAAGCCATTGTCATTATTGGTGGTTTCTCTCATGACTATTAATGGTCCACGTTATTGGTCAGTAATCGGGTGGTTATCTAGCATGTTTGATTTTGACACATTCATTCGCATGTTAGAGTTCGTACTTTGATCAAGATGGGATGGAGCGCAAGACCCTGAGTCTTGTATGATATGACTCAGGTTGCGTGGAGTTGTGTATTATTCATGATTGTACACATGTTTTTTCTATATGGATGGGTGTGACCATACCATGGGACTTTACATTTATGATGATCTTTCCATATCGGATGGTTAACATAGTTACGGATGAAATGGGAACTATTACCTCAAAATGGGTACTCGAGCCCAAAAACCCCAAAAAAACATGAAAAACAACCCAAAAATGAAACTTGTTTATTCCAAAACAATTTTTTTTAAGGTAAATTTTCAACATTTTTTTTAAATGGAAGTATTTCTGAACTTTGAAAAACTGTAAAATTCCAACAATTCTTGGACATGATGTTAAAGATCAAATATCATGTCTCGAATCCTGATAATTCCAACTATTTCCATCCATGTTGTTAAAGATAAAATATCTTGACTCTAAAAAACCTTGAAATTGTAATTGTTTTCGACCATAGCATTAAAGATAAAATATCATGACTTAGAAAAACATTAAAATCTTGACAATTTTTCAACCATGCAATTAAAACCAAAGATTATGACTACAAAAAAATCTCAAGTTTTCAAAATATTTCAAGCATGACATTATGAAAAAAATTTATGACAAAAAACTTTAAAAATGAACACTCAAGAGTAATTTATTTTTTAAATGCAAAATATATAGCGATTTTAAAATCTTAGCCTAAGACAACTCGATACATTGCAACAAAAATTTATAAATCAACCATCAAATTGACACGCAGTGTAGGTGAACTCGACCCGTTGTAATGAAAACTTAAAGACCAACCATGAAATTGATACATTGTGGGGGCAAACTCAATTCATTATAACGAAAATTTTAAAATCAACTATCAAATTGCCCATAATGGGATCGGGTTGTTAGACGAGCATCGACACAGACTCTATAGAAAAAAATGAAAATAAAAAAAAAAAATTGTATAAATAAATAAAAATGAAAAATATAAAAGAAAACAAAAATTCAGAGATTGAAAAAAAATAAAAACAATAAAAAAAAAACACACAAAAAAAAATATAAAAGATTTTTTTTTTAATATTGATAAAAAGAAAAAACAATGAAAAAAACACAAAAAATTAATAAAAAGAAAGCAAATTTTAAATATTGAAAAAAAATAAAACAATAAAAAAATACGAAAAACAATACAAAAAAAAAATATTATAAAAAATTAAAAACAGTAAAAGAAACCCCAAAAATAATACAAAAACACCAAAAATTCAAATATAGAAGAAAAAAATAACAAAAAACAAAACAAAACATAATTTTTTTTAAATAATAACAAGAAATAAAGCATGAAAAACAAAACAAAACAAAAAAAACAAAAAAACATGACAAAAAAATCAACTATAAAAAAAGGGACAAAAAACCTTAAAAAATGTAAAAAAATAACATATAATTAACTTATAAATATAAAAATTTAGACATAAAAAATAATAATGATAATAATAATAATAATAAGTAAAATACAAAAAACAAAAAAATAAACATAATTTAACAAACAAAAAAAATTAACAAAATAAAAATATAAAAACATTTTTTTTTAAATAAAAACATTCTTTTAAATAAAAATCATTTTTTAAAAAAAAACATTTTTTTAAATAAAAAACATCTTTAAAAAAAAAAACATAACTAAAAAATTAAATTAAATTAAAAAAAAAAACAAAACAATTCAAAATTATAATAAAAAACAATTAACAAAATTTAAAAAAAAACAAAACAACAACAACAAAAAACATTAAAAAAGTCAAAATCAAAATAAAACAATAAATAACTAAATGAAAAATTTAATTAAAAAAAAAAAAAAAAAAATCGGCCACCCCCCGGGCGGGGTTGGCCACAGGCGCGAGTGGGGAGGCACGCTGCACGCAACTGCCTCCCCGCCCACGCTCGCGGCCAACCCTGCCCTAGGCTGGCTGGAATTTTGTTTTATTTTTTTATTTTTTTATTAATTTATTTTTTTATATTTTTTATTTTTTAGCCATAAGACGATATAGCCGTTACCTGGTCAAGAAATATAGCCATTGAATGTTCTACTCTAACTATTTAATATGCTAAACTAGATCTGATTCTTCAACTTGTCCTAACGATGAACCACACTGGTTGGTTTGAAACGCGTCAACAAATGAAATATCATGTGATTTACACCGAAAAATTTCTCACAAACTTGATATGGATCATAGAAACCTCAATTCAACTTTTGTTTTATTATTATTATTATTATTATTATTATTATTTTGGTTTTGATTTGTTTTTTTTGTTTTCTAATTTAAATATCTTTTATTTTTTATTTTATTTTTTATTTTTCATTTTTTTTTCAATTTTTTTGTTTTAATTTCTTTTATTTTAGTTTTATAATTTTTATGATTTTTTTTAGTTTTTTTAATTTAAATTTTTTTAATATAATTTTTTTTAATTTAAATATTTTTTTTATAATTTTGTTTAGATTTTTTTTTAGTTATTATTATGTGGTTGTATTTTTTTTTAACTTCAAAAAAAAATTGTTATGGATGTATTTTTTTAAATTAATATTCAAAGTTTTTCTTTAAATTTTATGCTTTCTTGAAATATTTTCCTTTTTTTAATTTAATTTTATTTAATTTTTTTTATTTTTTACAATTGAATTTTGTTTTATTTTTACATTTTTATGGGTGTTTTTTTAGTTTTTAATATATATTTTTTATTATTTGAGTTTTTTTGTCATGTTTTTTATTTTTATTTTTATTTTTATGTTATGTTTTATTACGAACATGAAAATCACAAACATTTAAAAAAATATCCACACTTAATACATTACAAAATTTAGAGTGTAAAAAATAAGCCTTCTAATCAAAAAGGGTTGATGCTGCATCAACTCTTTTCAAAATCAAGATGAAAATCACTAACATTTAAAAAAGGTGTTCATACTTGCTACATAAAAAATATTAAAAAAAAAACTGTCAAAAATCAACCCTCTAAAAACAAGGGTTGATGTTGCATCAACACTTTTCAAAATCAGCATGAAAATCACTAACATTGAAAAAAAAAATGTTCATACTTGATACATAAGAAAATTTAAAGTGCCAAAAATATGCTCAAAAAAAAAAAAGTTTATTCTAGCATCACCATTTTTCTTAATCGGGTGATTTTTTGCTACCTCAAAAAAACGGGTACCAGTTCACTTTCTTGTTTGATCGATAACTATGTTGGTTGCATCCATACCTTGGTTCATAGATTTACAGATGATACTTTTCATTTGGATGGTTGTGCCCATACCATGGATCCTTTCATATAGTCCTTATTATCCGAATGGCTACGTCCATACCGTGGATTCATGTTTGATATCAGATATGTATATGTTTATGCATCCTTGATTTATCGGTCTCCTGACCGTGTTTTTTCTCGTCCTTGCAAAATCTTGTAAAGCATCTTAGCCATCACTCCCCATTCTGCCTTCATGCTTTAGGGGACATCTATTACACAGTATTTTGTCACACCTCCTGCACTTCCCTATGACATACCCCAAAGTGCCTGAAACATGACCATCATGCAGTGTACTCATTCATATATGCAACTTAGATCCTCCCTAAGACATTGATTGGAAAATGCCTTGAGCTTCCCTTGAAGGAAATAACTCTAAAACCCTAATTTGAGAATCATCGCTCTTATGAGACTAAAAACTGCGATGGTCGCTTGTTGCATTATACTCGACCCGCGATGACATCACTCTGTTTACTTGTATACCCACGATGATCCCAAAAAGGCAATTTTCCCAAAGAGGATGAGAAGCTTCGTGATCTAGAATCTTCTAGAGCGACGAGCTGGAGGTTGTTCAGCGTAGATGAGGTCGAGTTCTCCCAACTTGGCCTCTTGGTCTTATCCCTATGAGCTACCTCCTTGAGATGAGGGCCTACTCCTATCTTTGGAGAGATCCTAACTCCCTTTCCTTGCCTATATATTCATCCTCTCCCATTCCCAAATGGTTGGTCTTTGTTTATTTACACACTTATGCTAAGATTGTGCTTGTATGCTACTCATTTGGCTTGGAGAAGGATAGCTTGGAGAGCCTAGCTTGGACTTGGTCATTCATTCAAGGAGAGCCTATTCACATCAAAGCTTGGTTATATGCTTCCTCCTTTATTCTATTAATATACAAATGATGTTTCATTTTCCCTAAATGTGTATGCTCATGTATCATTTAGCTTAACGCTCCTTGATCTGTTAAGTAGGTTACTTTTTAATATGCTATTTGTATTTGTTTGCCTTGTTATGTCTTGATCTCTTGTGCAGGTGCATAAACATTTTGAGCAGTAGGAACGAGCCCGTGACGCAAGTGATTCAAGGTCTTCAACAAAGGATGACATGATAACATCAAAACAAGGTAGGCCATCTTCTTCGTCTCTCTTTTCAATTGTAACTTAGGAAAGTGTCCAGTAGATTTTCATGTAGGTTGCTAGTCCCACTCATTGGGCTAGAGGGATCCTCTTTGCCTGCAGAGAGAATTTACCTAGACAACACTTGGTCTATGGGAAGAAGGCTCTGCTCTCCATTGGGTTTGAGTATAACGCTTTAAGAATCGCAGCACAGTTGAATTTGGATGTTACAAAGGCAGAGAAAGAGAGGTTGTTCCAGCTCAATGGTTTAGATGAATTCAAGATGTATGCCCTCCTATGCATAGAAGTATTCAAGTACAAAGAAAGGTTTGGCATGACAAAAACATCAAAGACAAAGTTTTTCAAGAAGTTGATTGGGCTCTGCTATATGACTCCAGGTTCAAGGACTTCAAAGGAAAATTGATGACCAGGTGGTTGGGCCCATATCTAATAGAAATTGCCATGATAATGGGGTTGTGCAAATAAGGACCATTGATGAAGAAGGTATCCCCTTGCTTGTCAATGGATACAGATTGAAAGCCTATAAAAGACCTCTGTCAAGGGAAGAGTTCATCAATACCATCAGTAAGGAAGTGAATGTGCTTGGAAGTGTCTCAGCTTCCAGCTCACCAAATTCTTGAAGACTATTTTTATTTTTGAAAAAATGAAAAAGAAAAAAAAAAATAAGGGACCTAGGTGAAAACCTCTATGAGGCACCTGAGGCCAACTTTTGGGTTGAAAACCTCCTTGAGGCAGCCCAAGAGTGAAAAAAGAAAAATAAAAAGATCCCTAGGTGAAAACCTCCCTTGAGGCACCTAGGGCAGGCAAATAGGTTGAAAATCTCCTTTGAGGTGACATGTGTGTCTTTCAAAAAAAGAAAAGAGAGAGAAGAAAAAAACAAAATGCCATGGTAGGGACCTCAAACCTGTCCACTAATAAAATTATGTGATTTTTGTAGGTTTTTAAAGGCAACAAAGGACTCGGAGTTGGAGGGACGACAAGCCAAGCATCACCTAATTCTTCCTCCATTCACTTCATATCTCCCATGCCTACTATGTCTCCATCATCCATCCTCACTTCCAGGCATCAAAAACCAGTTTTTACATAGTTTTCTGACTTATACAGGGTTTCCTGTAGTTACTAGAGGAAGATCCTGTAGTACTACATGATGTCCTAAAACACTATAGGGATGAATTCTTTATTGGTTAATGATGATTTAGGCATGTGCTAGGTTGAAAAATGGAACCATACACCTCACCACCTCTCACCCAGCACCAACTCATGACCATACCAACCTCTGTGTCCATCAAAAACCACTCAAAAGATGAAACAAAAAAAAAAAGGAAAAGAGAGTCCAAGGGATATGCCATCATTGGCCTCACTCACCTATCACTCCGTGTACTTCATTTACATCCTTCCACTCCCACATCACTACCCATCCCTCCTCCAAATGAAAAAAAAAAAAAAATGATGAAAAAAGGCAGCTACAATGTTTCTTGTAGTAACTACAAGAAACCATGTAGCAGCCTATGTTATCATAGTAGAAGTTTCTCCATGCATTCTCCTTCACCATCCATGCAAGTAAAGAGCTCCAACACACCTATAGACATTATGACTCCTATCCACAGCTCAACAGCAGCAACAAATACCAAGCACCTGCACACACAAAAAAAAGAAGACAACTACATCAGCTGGAAGAAATCAACAAAAAAGTGACCAAGGAAAAGCACTTACCTGAACAAAAAGAAGCACAACAAATTCACCCTCCAGCATGCATCCACCAAGCGAAGGAAGGCACAGGTATGGCACCTCATCCAAATTCTTCCCTAAGTACAATATGATAAAAGTGTAGGAGTATGAAAAAGTTCGATTTTATAAGTTGGAGGTGGCCAGTTAACTTGGCCACCCTCAGCTTGAAAACAAAAAGTGAACTCCTAGTCAGCATGCCATGTTGCAATGCCACATCAAGGAGAATGAGTCGAAAGGTGGTCGAGTTAAGTTGTGTGAGATTGGGTAATGATTACAAGGGGAGGTTGCATGATGACCAATGGTGGGCCAACGGTCTCAAAGAGGAAATATCGTACACTACCAGCCAATACAACACTCCAAGGAATTGACCATAAATAGCAAACATTCCAAACTCTCATGCACCATTTATTCATTTCGAGATCAGAGAAGATCGGGACCACCTTGGAGAAACATCGAGGAAGAAAACCTGTGTTAGCCACCCTACAGGAAACAGAACTACAGGAACAACTACAGAAAACACAGGGAGCTACAGGAAGCATTGGAAATTCACAGAGAACTCTACAAGGGGGTGCCTATGTTCCAGTTGTTTAGCAATTCTCCTCATCCAAAGCATCGCAGTGAAATGTAGGTGGCCCATATCTCTTGTGTTTTGAATTGATAGCTAGAAAAATAAAAAAACTCTGAGTTTTCTAAGTGATTATAGTGGGCCTGGGGTTTTAGACAAAATTGTGTGAAATTTAAAATTTGTGTGGAGATAGAAAGAAATTGCAGCCATCCACCAATATTCTAAACTCTCAATCACCCTAGAAACATTAAGGCTGGCCTACCAAACTCCCTATAGTCAGCTAACTAGAGAAGATACACGACAAGAGGATTTAATAGAAGGGAACCCACAGAGACATCCAGGATACACCTCCATCCCCCTGTGGTAGAAATATTTAGAAGGCATAACTAGTTGGGATTCTTTGAGCTTCTTAGAGGGTATGATGATGATGTAGCTCAAGAATTTTCCATGGCACTCAAACCTCAGGCTAGAACCAGTGCTACTACTGTGGTAAGGGGACTTCCATTACAATTACTCCTGAGGTAATTAGCAGAATCACTACACTTCCTTAAGGGATACAATGGAGAAAGGAGAATAAGGCTGCAAGCACTTTTGCAAATAAAAACTTCTTCTTAAGGGATGAAGAGACAATTGAGGACAAAATTGGGATAAGAAGGGAAATCCTTCCCTATCCTTGGAATGAGGTGAGCTATCATATTCTCAAATATATTTCTTGTGAGGGGAGGATCAGTATAATCTATGGCTACCAATTAAGACTCCTCCATGAGTTGATATTTTGAGACGAGATACCCATTGACAGAAGACTCAGTGTACCCTACTTCTTGTTGCAATCAATAATAGACCTAAGACTAAAGGTCTAAGAGGGAAAACATCAGCAATTGGCATACCATAGACTTATTAAGCTAATACTAGAGGATGCCTTGAGCCAGCTAAGAATCCCTATACAATGGTCCACATTTAGAGACATGGATAGAGAGGTTGTGATTGAAATACAAGCCCTTGAATATGAGAGGGACAATACCTATAGTGGTGAAGAGGAAGCGGAAGAAGATGAAGAAGAACTTGAAGAGGAAGAAGAAGAACTAGAGGAGGAAGAGGATGAAGAAGAAGGAAAAGAAGGAGAAGAGGAGAAAAGTGAAGAGGGAGAACAGAAGGAAGAGTAAAACCCTAAGGAACATACCAAGGAAGGGGATGAATCTACAAGGTTGTCCCTTGAACCCACTGAGAAGGAGGCAGTTTCCGCATTGACTACCCTAAGCACACCTGTCAAGTCAAAAGGGAAAAGACAGAGGCAGACTCCCCTCTATTTCAAAACAAGGAGGAGTACCAAGATCAAACAAGGGAAACCACAAACACCCACCAGGACTCCAATCATAATTGAGGAGTCACCAAAAGAGCAATAAAATCTAGTTTCCATGGAAATAAAAGGTGAAGAGGGCACATCAAAACAAGCTTCCTCAAAGTCTCCCATCACCTATGTTAGGAAGTCTGTCACCAAGTCAACATCAACAAAGAAAGACAAGGCAACTGTGACCCCATTACAGAGAGAAAAAAGCCTTCTACAGGATCCTCAGATAGTCCTACAGGAAACATTATCAGCACTTCAGGAAACACAGAAAAAGCTACAGGAAGGACAACATGGATAGAGGGAAGGAAAGGAAGCAACAACACAAGTGCAAGAGGGGGAAGCTTCTCCAAAGACATCTAAGATAGAGTTTCAAGAGCTACAAGATCCTAGCCCACAACCCAATCTAAGCTCTTATTATAGATTCATTGAGGGAGGCAGAGTAATACCACATAATTTTCCATCCCTCTCTTCTTTGAGCTTGAGAAAGAGAGAGAAAGGACACGTCATTGGATTCAAATTGCCAAATCAAAGAAGGTAGAGGATGTGGACCATATGGAAGAGAAACTATTATAGATGGGTAGAGAGTTGAGTAAGATAAGAGACAAGGAACAAATTATGAGATCTAAACTAGAGGCAGAAAACACATGTCTAAGGAGGTAGTTACAGGAAAAAGAGAGCCAATTGGCCACCATGGCAAGCCTCTCCATGGAGGCACTCCAATGTAGGATGCCACCAAAATCATATACCTTGTACCTCAAAGATCAATGGCTACAATTTCAGATCAAGACACTAGCACAACAGGGGACTATGCCTTTCCAAGCCTATAGGTAGTTCATTGAACTATGTGATAAGAGTACCCTAGAGGATAAGGCCGAGATATCTAAATTCTACTTGCACAACTTGGCCTTAACATACTTGAATGTGTGGGACCCCAATGCAAAGTTGGGGGACTTACAACTAATGGTCCTTGCATCATGGATGAGTCATGAGGAGGCCAGGGCTAAGGAGGTGAAGAGGATGTTGGAAAGAGAAGAAAGGGAGCCCCTTTACATCAAAGCAGAACAGATAAATTCAATGGATGCCAGCAGAACAAATAAATTTAATGGATGCCATTAGCACCCACAACATCATCTCCAATGATCCACATCTTGCACTAAGAGACCTAGCTACACAAGAACAAGCAATCACGCATTTTGAGAACACCTTGAGATTGCTAGGGAATGAAATCCAGCAAGCATGCCAAAGGATATGGAACACCCTACCATATAGCCTAAGGATCAAAGAGTATCATTCCCCTAAGAGGATGAGAGATGCACTATAAAGGACCCCACTGTATAAGAATGCAATGCAGAGACTCAAAATCAATTGGATTGGTTTGAAACTCAGCCCACCCTTGCTATTGGGTATGCTAGAAGGTAGAAAGGAGGATGACGAAAAAAAGAAGTGGGAGGAAATAGAGAAATATGCAGGGTTTTATCCACAAGAGGAAACTCCATCAACAGAGGCCTGGGATGTTAGAGAGGCCACAAGAGCTATGAATGATATGGACATAGACTAAGTTGCTCAGAGGATGAGTAACACTTTCAATAGGTGGGTGATGATGAGGCTCATCAATAGGTAAATTATATGGGCCTTAATGCCACTGTCCAGCTCATTAAAATCAACTTTTCTCCCATTTCTTTACATATTTTATTACATTTTTTTTACTAAGAATGGTAAAGGTGATATTTTATGTCATGTGGCCTAATGTGCATTAATGCTAGAAGGTAGAAAGGAGGATGAGGAAAGAAAGAAGTGGGAGGAAATAGAGAAATATGCAGGGTTTTATCCACAAGAGGAAACTCCATCAACAGAGGCCTGGGATGTTAGAGAGGCCACAAGAGCTATGAATGATATGGACATAGACTAAGTTGCTCAGAGGATGAGTAACACTTTCAATAGGTGGGTGATGATGAGGCTCATCAATAGGTAAATTATATGGGCCTTAATGCCACTGTCTGGCTCATTAAAATCAACTTTTCTCCCATTTCTTTACATATTTTATTACATTTTGATATTTTATGTCATGTGGCCTAATGTGCATTAATTGCAGGAATTGGAGCAGTTTTGGGCTAATTTAAGTGCAAGAAATCAAAGTAGACAAGAAAGAGGGATTCTAGGAGATTTGGTCTCCCTCCTTAACTCCTCAACTACTCGAATATTCCTCCACCATATCTCATCATCTCGGAGCTACAAGCAACCAATCCAACCAAGTTCATTGGCATCCAAGCCAGTGATAGTTGAAGACAAGTCAATCTCGAGTTTGCAAGCCAAGCCTTCCTAATTTTTGGGAAGTTGTTGGTAGTTTCAGTTGTATAAATAAGAAGGCCTAGGGCCTCATTAGGATTCAAATTTTTATTGTAGCCAAGAGGTAATTTTGAGTTAAGATATTGTTACTATTATTCTCATGTTATTTTTGGAATTTTGATGATAATGAAAAGGGTTTCTTTGATCCAACACTGAGTTCACTAAGAGGGATGAAGCTCTTGGGTTAGGGCCCAACCCTAGCAGCAAAGGTTCCTCTTTTTGTACATGTATTCTTAGATTATAATCATAAATTAGCTATTGAAGTTATCTCAGCTTTATTTAATTTACAAGTCTTTGAATGATTGGTTAGTGTTGCTTCCATTAGTTGGAGAAGTAGATCAATGTTACAGTAGTGAAAGAGAATATTTCATAAAATCTTGTGACAATGGCCTTTTCCTCATCTCCCTCATGTGATCATGGGTTGAGGACCCCACTCTCACGGCCCCAAAAACAGATTTATCTTTTGGTCATTGCATAGCTTAGGATTTCTTGTTGAGTAGATCATTGTTTATGATTTCTTAGAAGCACCTGGAATTGTCATTTTGGTTTCCTGAGTTTTTGTAGTATAAAAGTCTTTCATTTCATAGATTTAGTCATTAGCCATCAATAAAACAGTTTTCTCAAATTCAACTCATATTTTCCATCTTTACATAAAGTTGTGGATGAATGAAGAAAAGTATGTGTTGTTGCAAGAGTTTTTGATCTGCAGGGAGGAACTCATTCCACCAGCCTCATCTAAGCCTTCTCCACCTACTGCCAAATCCTATCAACCACTAATTTAGATTTCTATTTTGTAGCCACCGTGGACAACCACCTTGAGAAAATCCAACCATCCTGAAGAGTTAGGCTAATCCTTGGGTAGTGTGCACCATCCCCATACCTTATTCCACCATCATACATCTTCCCAACACTTCCTCTCACCTTCCCTACCTTCCTATAGCTTTCTGCTAAGTTTCCTATAGTAACTACAAGAAATCCTGTAGCAACTACAGGAAACCCTGTAGCAGCCTGTTTTAGACGTTTTTGGGCAGAAATGATGATCAACACCTAGGGTAGGCCTTCAACTTGACTTCCATACCCCTCAATGCCATTTTGGACTAGCTTTTCCATACCTTCCTCCCCTGTAAAAGATCGGATTATTAGCTTAGCATTTACATTTCTAAATTGAAAACCAAAAGACTCTTTTCTGCAATATTTAGCTAATGCATGCATACATCAGTCATAGCAGTGTTAGGATAATTTCCATGCCTACTTAGTCCATATAGCTAGATGATAGAATGAAAGGTTAAATTAGGTCTCTTCTGCAAGTAATGTGTGTTAATTCTTAGCTAGGTAATTTCATGTCATTTCATAGCACTTTCTATTCAACACTTTCATTTCCTTAAAATAGGCAAGCATTTACTTTTTTCATTAAAGATAGCTTTACATTCACTGTCAGTAGTCAACCTCCTTCTAGTCAATAGAAGACTGGTTTGAAAAACCCTAGTGGTCTATCACCCCAATTGAGAAGTGACAAGAGTAGATTGTTGCATATGTTGTGCATATAGCACTGTCACCTCCAAGTTTGTACAAACCTCGGGTTGATAAACTAAAGTTGGTCGCCCTATGAGATGCAACATCCTTGCTGCAATAGTGGGGCTCATCAACAACTTCATGCCAATCAATAATCCAATCCCAAATACTAGTATGATCTTTGATAATATTTAGACTTAGAAATTCTAAGAAGTTCAAGGGACTTGCCAAGGTTCTCCTTGAAGCAAGGTATTGCTCAAAACACCCATTTTATAGAGATAAACCCTTACCCAAATAATGAGCATACCAAATGTTATACATAGTCATAATACAATTAATGGAGCAATCAACATGCCTACTATCAGGCACTTAAACAAGTTGAACCATAACTAACATTGCTTTATAAATTTAAATACAAAAACATCATATTATACCACAAAATGGATCCTAAACAACACTATCAGATCCATTGATATATCATACATTTCAAAGACAATTAAAAATATTAAATAGTATAAGATCCGTGATATCCATAGTAGGCCAAACAATGGAATTCACACACCGTGACATCTTAGCTGACCACATCAAGCAAACATTCATAACCATGAAAATAACTGTGCACTTCATGAACATATCAATAAACACAAAGGCATCCAATCCCCTCATGACCATGAGAACATACATATAAGGCACCTAATCATAGACAAATAGGAATATCACATTCCTCCAATGCTAACATATTCTCTTCTATAACACATATCAAACAATATTAATAATTTAAAGTGCAACACATATGTAACCATAAACACTTGGAAACTGAGGGAGGAACATCAATTCTCCACCCAACCATAGGCCAGGTACGCTGCAATATTTCTTGCATCTGACCACCCTCGAGTTGTATTCATAGTATGAGGATTTAAGTGCTCAAGGGAATTTCACACTAATACATATCAACTAAACCACACAGGAATCCAGAGCACACAATGTCGCCACCTTCTAAATAGGAGTCTTGAGCACACAATGTCTCCACCAACTAAACACTACAGGAATATAGAGTTTGTAGTGTCTCCACCTACTAAGCAAGAGCCCAGATCCCATAGTGTCTCCACCAGCTAAACATTACAGCAATCCAAAGCCCACAATGTCTCCACCTACTAACTAGGAGTCTAGAGCACATAGTGTTTATGCATACTCTTCTATTATCTTCGCTTATTTCCATGCTCCTTTCTGTGCTCTTTCTCCAACACATACATTATGTCATTTTTATCTTTTGTGATATCTCTCATGTTTTTTGCTTATGCCTCTAAGTATTCTCCCACACACCATCTGTATTCATGTATGTTCATACCACTTTTCATACTCCCCTATCCCACATGTTGTCTCCCCTTCATTCTCGCCAACCTCCTTTTTGTTCTTAATCCAGTTACCTCATCTTGTGTGTTGACAACACCAGCATGCCCTATAAGGATAGGGATAGTTTGGACTTCATCCTTTTCCCAGGGAACCCATACTCAGCCTCCCTATTTATCGTGCGAGCCATTAAACTTAGTTAGGGAATTGGTAGCATAATAAATGTGGCATGTGTTTAATCACTTCCCAAGTAACTCCTCCTCCTCATACCTATGAATCCATGTCCACTCCTCCAACCCAATCATTGTTTTTATTTCCACATTGTTTACATTAACTACAATTCATAGTGAAATTTACAAGAGGGGTAGCAAAATGGTTGCTACAAACAATAAGACACAAAGATGACCTCCCATCAGAATTTATGTAGTGTAACAACCTGATACATTTACTTCAATTAGTGTATTCAAAGCCTTTCCATGTTAGTATAGCATGCTTCTTTGATATAATTTTTTTTTTGTTTTAGTTTGATTTGGGGAAAGGAAAAATATAAATGTCAAAAGGCAACTTGGTGACAACAAGGGCTTATAACATGACGTGTCTAAGTACATGGTGAGTTTTTCTTTGAAACTATTTTCTTTTAGAAAATTTCATTTATTTCTTGAAGCTAGAAAAGATTTTTGTTTTGGTACTATAATATCCCACCTTACACTAATCCATGTGTGAGACAAGACCTACCATACAATATAAGAAGAATGCTAAAGAGTTGTTGAGCAAAGGAGGAAATGTTACTCCTAGAAATTTCTCAAAATTTGAAAGCAATTGGAAGCATATCTGCATCTCAGGAAGAGAAAATATTAATAGCAATAAAAAACATAAATGCATATCAATTTGACAACTCATCTTCTCATGTCACCTCTTCCACTGGTAGGTTCTTCCATTTGATGAGGTACTTAGTCATTACTCGATTTCTCCACTACTTAATCCTTGTTTCTAGGATTGTTTTTGCTTCTAGTATGATTTTCCCTTCTTCATTAATCTCTAGTAAAATAGTTTGGACTAGGATCTTGTCACCTATTACCTTCTTTAAGCAAGAAACATGAAAGACTTCATGTACATGTGAAGATGGAGGTAACTCCAATTTGTAATCCATACTTGCGATCTTCTGCAACACCTTATAGGGCCATAATACTTCAATACTAATTTATTTTCCTTCTTTTGTTTCTTAAGGGGCATCTCTTTGTAAGATTTTAGTCTCACAAATACTTAATCCCCCACTTAAAATTCCATTTCACTGTGATGTTGATATACTTGTTGTTTCATCCTATTTTGTGTTATAACCAAGTTGTCTTTCAATAGTTTGAGAACCTCTTATTGGTTCCCTATGTGATACTCCATTGATTGAGCATTTATAGTCCCTTTCAAGGGTGATGTGATTGATCCATGTGGATATTGGTGGGCACCCACCAATTCCTCTTGGGCACCCACCAATTCCTCTTGGACACCCACCATTGTTTCTTTCAGGTTTTCAGTTTCCTTAATTGTAGCACAGTTTACTATTTTTAGCAGTTTTTCGGGTCCTAAACTTTTGGAACCATTTTGAGGCCCTAAACGACGTTTTTTGGGAAATATTGTACCAACAATTTTCTATCTAAAATTGCCTTTTTTGTCATAGTCCTCGGATATTTCTTTCCAACGAGGTATCATGTGCGTCAAGCAAAGATAATATGACCAAGTTGTGACCCTGGGAAGTTGGTTGTCCAACTAACCCCAACGGGGCCCATAAACTCTTGGTGTTACATCTCCTCGGGTTAGGGTTTTGGTTGTTTAGGGTTTGCTCTTATTGTTCAATAATAAAAAGGCCCTTGAGCCTCATTGTAATGCAGTTCAGAGGCATGTAGCCGCCACATATCTTCTCAGAGATAAGCTACCATCGCCCGAGCTAGTCTTATTTCCATTTTGTTTGTAAGCATATTTCAATATTTGATATTAATGAAATGAAGTGTTATTTCTACTGCATCTTTATATTTATGGTTATATCTGTAATTTGTTGCGTTCCTATTTAAATCCGAATCAATGATTGATGGAGGATTATATCCATAAAGTTCCCTGGATGGAGACATTTTTTATGAAGTATGGAAGGATGTGTTCTCCCATCATTATGCCAAGGGAAACCACTTGACCCATTGTGTTTGTTTATCAAATGCAAAGAAACAAAGATATCCTTCTAAATATTTATTTGTAATCTTATTTTTCCCATTAAATTGAGGATGGTAAGATGAGCTATGAGTTATTTGAGTGTCCAAACAAGAAAATAATTTAGTCCTAGATTTATAGTGAAAGTTGGATCTCTTCTACTTACAAAAATCTTCGATATTCCATGTAGCTTTTGGATTATTTCCATGAATGATTATGTCATTGTACTTGCTTTAAAATGATTGAAAATAGAGAAAAAATGGTAATACTTTTTCATTCGATCTACCACTACCATAATGACATTCTCATTCAAATTTAGGTAAACATGTAATAAAATCCATTTCAACTTCTTCCCAATGTTGGCTTGGTAGAGCTAATGGTTGTAGATCCATGGGGTCTTAATTGTCTATATTTATTTTGTTGGCATCCCAAAAATTTGGCCACATACTTTTGCATATCTTCTTTAAGACATTTCCAAAAAATTATGTCCTCGTGCTATGGTATGTTTTCAAGAACCTAGAATGTCCTCCTATAGGAGAAGTGTGTAATTACAAAAGTACCTTCTATTTGAGTTGATAATTCTTACATAAGTGATCTTGATACTACAACAAATTATTATTCCACATAAATTTTTCTACTGCATTGGGTTCCTCCTGTAGTTGTTGAATGGTCTTGCATACCTTCTCATCTTGCTTCCATTCCATCCTTGCTTCTTCCACCTAGTTAGCTTGTGGAATGGAAATAGAAAATAGTAAACCCTATGTGTCTTCCTATTTTCTTAAGAGTGCATCTGCCACAATATTTCTTTCCCTTCTGTAGATATTTTGGAAGTCATAACATATCATATTTTTAATCCATTTATGTAGCTCTTTTAAAGATAGTTTTTGTGCCAAGAACTATGATCCATTTTTATTTTCAATTGTCTTCCTATTAGGTATGGACACCATTACTTAGATACATGTAGTATGGCCAACATTTCATTTTCATATATAAGTCTTGTAAGTTCTTACTTTTAAGTTCACTACTCTCAAAGGAAAGGAGCCTTCCTTATTTCATGAAAACTACACCAATGCCATGACCTAAGACATCACACTACACAATGAATATTTTTGTGAAGTCGAGTGTGGAAAAGACAAGAGTTGTACTCATAGTCTCATTAAGTTTTTCAAAATATTTGGTTTTTTTTTAGCAAGAAAAATCTTTCTTCAATTATTTTGTTAGAGGTGTTGTTATTCGACTACAATTCTTGGATTTTTTTTGTTAATATCATATCAATCCTAAGAATCCTCTAAGTTTCTTGAAGGTCATAGGGATTGGCCATTCCCTCATAGATTTCATTTTGTTATGATCCACTTTGACACCTTCATGGGATACAATATGACCCAAATATTCAACTTTGTAAACCCAAAAGTTACACTTGGAAGGATTTGCATATAGTTGTAGCTCTTCCAAAAGTGTTAAGACCCTGCCAACATGTTTACATGCTCTTCCCAATATTTTTTGTAGATTATTATGTTATCAAAAAATAGTAACACAAATTTTCTATGGAAGGTTTTGAAAATAGAATTCATTAAGCTTTAAAATGTCAAAGGTGCATTAATAAGTCCAAATGACATAACCAAAAGCTCACAATGACCTTCATGTGTTCTAAAGGCTATTTTGGGAATGTTTTCTTGCGTCATTCTGATTTGATGATATTTAGAATGGATAGCCAACTTATTAAAGAAAATTTATCCATGCAATTCATCTAATAATTCATTAATGATAGTCAAGTACCACTAGCACAACTGGATGAGGATGGGCCTCTTCAGCAAGGCGACCTATGATCAAATCTCACAAGGGGTGGTTGTGCTCTATGCTAGGGGGAGGAGACATGCTAAAAAATCCAGTCAACGTCAACTTAGGGCTAGTGTAGCCCAAGTTGGGTGTGATCCTCGTGTGACTTTGACGGATTAGATGCCCTTGGTTCGTGGCTCCTCAAGCCACTGGTCAATCCTAGAGGATCACAAACAACTTGACAAACAAACAAAAAATTAATTCATCAATGATAGTCCCAGGGGGAGTAGCTCAATTGGTGATCGAAGTAATGTGAGTCCTGAGAAATCTAAGAGATCCAATCTTCAAATGCCCTCTCTTGTGACCCGGTTTATTACTAGTAGCTATGTGCCAGGGAGTTCATTAGGTTCCTCTGGGATACCAAAAAATAAAATCATCAATGATAGGAATAGGAAAATTATCTTTGACACTCAATCTCACTCTTTTGTGCATATGGATACTTGTAATACCTAATGTTCAGTGGTACACTTCAAGGCTGTAAATGAATAGCATGGTCATGATCTCAAGCAAGTGGAAAACCTTTAGGTGTATCTCCAAATACCTTGGAATGATTTTTGATCACTTTTTTGAGATTCACTAGAGTAGAGGATATAGATGTTTGAACATATAATGAAAAAAATTGTTCAATTACACCATGGTATCCCTTTTTTAGCAAGTTTGTCATGCTATTAGAGCTTACCACATTAGAGAATTTATCTTGGATACCTCTAAGCTCAATTTCCTTTCCTTTTAAGGAATATTTCATGAAAAGATATTGAAAACTAATGGCCATTGTTCCCAATCATTGTAATCATTGGACCCCTTATACAACATTAGCACCACCCATTTGGATTACTATCATGGAACTATCCAATAAATACTCCCCCATATTTGGCTTAATGTTATGGGACTTCCCTGAACAATTTATTGTACTGGCCTATCTACAATCATTACTTGAAATTCTAGTTTTGGATATACAAAGCAGTTAAGAAGTTTTGCTAATTTGTAATTGATGAATTTATGGGCACTACCTGAATTAATCAACATTATTAACTTTTTTTCTTTCGATATATCCTTCTATCTTGAGGGTTTTTGGAGTATTAATGCCAACCAACAAGATATTGTTGGAGTAGTCCCTTCCAGCTCTATATCTTTGATGGTTCCAATTCTTGATCTTCTTGATCTTCATAGTATATGTAGAATAAATTCATCCCATTGCATTTACACCCCTTGTTATACTTGATGTCATAGTTGAAACATAGTCTCTTTGCTCTTATTTGATCCATTTGTTGAGGTGTCAACCTTGTTAGTTTAGGAGAGGGAGCATGATGTTCTCTACAGTTATTAGTGCCCAATTTTCTAGTAGCCATATTTTTACTTTCAACTTTCCTTGCTAGACTGATAACATACTCTATGGATTTGGCTTCAAATAAATGCACCTCATGTTGGATGTTTTTCTTTAAAGTTCCCATAAAGAGGTCTAACAAATTATCCCTGAAATGTTTTTTACCCTCAAACTCAATATTTGGAATTGTTGAATGGGTTTTGTAATTGTACCTTTGTGCCAAATATTTACCAATTGAATAAATAATGGATTGGTCTTAATATCCCCATAATATGCTATCAATTCGTCCATTAAAAGCATACTAAGATATAATAGAATGTTGTTTTTCCTTTCACAAGGCCATTGATACCACACAAATCGATCTTGTTTTAAATACAAGGCTATCATATTTACTTTTTGTAAGGTTATTACATGGTGTAAATAAAATTATTTCTCCATCTATAATATCCCTGCCATAGGATCATTACCATCAAACTTCCTCATATCAATCTTTAGAATGTAGAATGCACCTCATGTTGGATGTTTTTCTTTAAAGTTCCGATAAAGAGGTCTAACAAATTATCCCTGAAATGTTTTTTACCCTCAAACTCAATATTTGGAATTGTTGAATGTGTTTTGTAATTGCACCTTTTGTGCCAAATATTTACCAATTGAATAAATAATATATTGGTCTTAATATCCCCATAATATGTTATCAATTCATCCATTAAAACATACTAAGATACAATAGAATGTTTTTTTTTCCTTTCACAAAGCTATTGATAGCACACAAATTGATCTTGTTTCAAATACAAGGCTATCATATTTACTTTTTGTAAGGTTATCACATGGTGTAAATCAAATTATTTCTCCATCTATAATATCCATGTCATAGGATCGTTGCCATCAAACTTCCTCATATCAATATTAGAATGTAGTAGTTCCTTGGTGCTAACTTGAAGCTTTGATGATGTGGATATTATATTGAAAATTCATGATTATGGTTTTGGGATTCAATATTTGTGCTCTCCACTTGTGATAAAATATTCTCCATATGTGATTGAGTCTCAACACCATGATTTTCCTTATATTTATGATTTACTTGGATCTCCATACCTCTTTTAGGGAGATATTGTAATAGCATGGTTTGTGATTTTTTTTTTTTTTCTTTCTTATTTTAAGTCAAGGATTTTTGTTTTTCTTCCTTGTTTTCAGTCATGGAACTTTGTATTTCTTCCTTGACATTTTTCCTTTCTTCATTTTTTCCTTCATCCTTTGTTTCACATATGATAATTGATCTTCCAAATTGGATACCCTGTACCTGACATCTTCTATTTCTTCATGAGTCATGGATGAACTTTTTGGAGGTTTAAGTGGTGAAATAAATTTTGTAGCGCCCTTAGGAGCCATGTGTGTAAATAATGATTCTCTTCTTTTTCCTTTCTATCACAATTTTTGAATCGCCAAAAATCGGTCCGCTAATCAAAAGTTACACTAGTTGTAACTTATGTACCTTTCAAAACCATAATTTGTAGACTGCCTCGATGGTTGACTTTTGTATTTATATATCTCTAAAATTTGAGCCCTTCTAAATTTGAAATTTGGGCTTAACATACTCTAATATGTCTTTTCTGGAATTCCATAAGTCTAACCACCCACAAGGCTTTGGATTGACGGTGAATGGGTGCACCGTTAAGGCACTCCATGTGAAAAGGTCATTGGTTCAAATCCCTTATGGGTATTTACCACACCAAAAAAAAATATCCACAAGTCTAACCTAAATTTGATGTGCCAAGTGAAAGTTATGGTAACTTTCCGAAAACTTGTTGATTTTTTGCATCTTCCTAATAGCAAACTCATATAGTGTACCATGTATTCAATTATTCACATATGATTATGAAATTTTTACCTGAGGTACTTTGGCATGTCTCCTCAAATATCTAAAAATTTCACAGTCTAAAGTGTCCAAGAAAAAAAATTATAGCGAAAATGCCATGATCGCTCATTTGAAACTAATTTTGGGACCTTTCACAAGCCCTAACTTCCATAGGGCATATATCGGAAATTATAGTGAACCAAAACATAAAAATTTTACTAGATGTACCTTGAGATGTTTTTTCAATATATTCAAAATGTCGAGGTCTGATTCTTCCAAGAAAAATAATTATAGAAAAAATTCCAAGGCCACTCACTTGAAATTGATTTCAATACCATTCACAAACCCTAACTTCCACAAGGTATATCTCCAAAAGTATAATGAAACAAAATCCAATTTTTTTATAAATTGTACATAGAGATATCTTCTTTATTTTCTCAAAATTTCATGATATAAAAAATCCCCAAAAAAACTTATAGAAAAAATGTTGATATAGCTTGATTGAAGTAGCAAAACCTTAGGTTCATAGCTTTGATACCAAATGTTATGAACTTTGCGCCTTAAAAATGATAAGAAACCAAAAATTGCAATCAATTTAGGTTAAATCCTACTTTTACAATGAATACAATGTGTAAGACAAGATTTGAGGATCCTAAGACTATGTCACCTTATATATATATATATATATATATATATATATATATATATATATATATATATATAGATAGGAGATAGAGGGTACAATTATAATGGAATGGTACAATGAAAGGTTCTAGCCGGCATAACAATATGATAGTAGAAATGTAAGAACTCAATATCTATGGCTTAATGATGGATTTTAGAGTAAACATGGGGTATGTAGGGCTTAACATTGAAAACGGTGCAAGAGTGCTTATTTATTACATGGGTGTTTATTTTTGTATGTCCTTTACTAAGCCCAAATTATAATTATCATTACCTCAATCATGATTATCATTCGTGTTATATCCTCTCACCCCTAGTTATTAGCCCTCATGTTCTTCTTCTTCTTCCCCAAGGTTATTGGTTTTTTACTAGTTGGGATATGGGTAGACACTATACTTTTCATGAGCTACGGAGAAGGACATGGACAAGTTAACAATTGTTGAAGGTAAAGGGAAGGGAATAGTTTGACTTTGGGGTTATAAAAGCCAAACTGGTAGTCCTATGGTCAATCTTTGAAGGGTAAAGGTGGCCATGAGAGGGAGACCAAGATGTCTAGGTGCAAAGAGGTAGAGGAGTCTATATGGAGGGTTTTCTTGGTTGACATTCCTTAACAGATAAACCATGATAGAGAATCTAGTAGTGTTGGGGATGATTACATGGAATGAGATTGTATTTTAACATTTTCCTTTGCCCATGGTTTTGCTACTTGATCGCTCCTTTCTTTACTCTAGCAACCTTCTAGGCTCAATTTCATGACATTGAATCATTATTTGGATCCTTAACTCCAAGGTCCTACCCTAACTCTAATTGTTGGTGTTGTCCAACGAGACCTATTATCTTTGTCTTTGCTACACCCTCTTGTGAATTAATGCTATTGTAGGGGTAATAAGCTAGATATTTCCTTGAATGGCCATTTGGAAACAAAACTACATTAGAAGATAAATTTAAAGGTTCCTCACTTAGCTAATCAATTTTGTTTGCAAAGGGTTAAATTTGATGTTTGATATTGAAGAAATTGCAAAAAGGAAATGTTGGAAAAGATAAACGATCAAAATTAACTAATTTCATCTTTGATCAATATCAACACCTTTAAACATGGTGTAATTTAAGGAAATAAACAAAGATAAAGAAACATTAATCTTGGAAAAAATGATCATGCAACCTATCACCCTCCCAACAAGTAAAAACTCCTAATGAATTCACTCTTTGGAGAAATTGCATGAGTTAGTGAGACCATAGAGGTACATGTGTATGTGTTCTATGCAATACAATTTTCTACAATTGCATGACTATGTGAACACGAGACTACACTTTGAAAAAAAAAAAAAACATTTTGAAAACTGTGCATTTTTATGTAAGTGTAAAAAATACAAAGTTTGAAATTAACTCATAATTATGAGTTGGGGTAAAAAACAATTTATATCACATAAATAACTAATATTATTTACCAAAACAGGGGAGAATGCCCTAAATGCAACAAAGGATAAGATTCAAGCTCTCATCCCAAATATGGTCACCATTTTTCTGTGTGATTTGGTGCACATGGTGACCAAAAAGCATTCAACAATGGGTTAGAACCATTGAAGCAAATAGGAAATGGTGTGTGTGGGTGGGCGCTACAATATAAACTTTCTCCAAGCTAGAAGCTGCATTGAACCAATAGAAAATTAGTAATGAAAAGTGAAGCAAACTTTGGGGAATCCCCTTATAGGATTGCGCTTAGATTGGAGGAGGAGGAGGAGGATTCAAGCTCACAATAAACATGCACACAAAACAACAATTAATCCTACTATTTCCTAAAAAGATTAGTAATCCAAATAATTAGCTGATGAAATCAAATGCAAACAACATTCATAAGGACAACAAGCCTTATTAGGGAAAGAAAATAATCTTTTTGTATTAACCAATGGGAAATCGATAATAAAATGAATATATCACATTGAGTGAATGATGGGGATAACCTCCAAACTCTCTCTTTTCAATTTGTGGGGAGTGGGGTGTCTTGATATCCAATTTAGCTCTCTCTCTCTCTCTCTCTCATTTTTAACAATATTTCCCCTTATGAGATGATTAAATGGTGGGGGGGGGGGGGGGGGGGAGAGAGGGTACATATTTTGGTAGCATAGTCATTCATGAAAATAAAATGAAGGATTGAAGAAAGTGGGCTTTATAGTCCTTTGGAAAAATATTGTAGCATAACTTTGCATCAATTAAAAATTTGAAATTGGAGGAAAAGGACTCAATTTATAGAAATTTCCCTTGGCAAGGAAATGGTTGTTTTAGTCAAATCTCGGCTCATGTGCTTGCATTTACCCTATGTATGGCCATATACCCCTACATTAAGTGAATAATCTTAATGGTATGGGATTTGCTTGACCAGCATGTACCAGCATGTCTTCTGAAGTGACCATGGAATTGAACAAGCAATATAATTGAACATGCTCAAGGTCTAACTAGAAGCTTTGGAATCAAATGATTTCATGTGCAATTGTGTGTCACATGAATTGAGTTAGCACACAATTCTCCATTTTAGTCAAAGTAAGGGTTGGCTTGAGAGAAGAATCTTCCGACCAGACTATAAATACAAAACCTAAAATTTTTATATATATAAGCCGACCTATGAATTTTTATTTTAATTATTGTTATTATTATTTATTTTATTTTATTTTAACTTTAATTACTTTTATTTATTAATTATTATAATTTTAATTATTTTAGTTATTTATTTATTTATTTATTTATTTTTCATTTTTATTTATTTATTTTTATTTTTATTTTTATTTTTTAATTAATTGTTAATTTAATCATTAATCCTTTCTAACTAATTATCACTAAAACTATCATTAATAAAAACATATATCTTTTGATAATATTTAATTTTACATGCAACCGAAGATTACTTCTATTACAATTTAACCATTAATTATATCTCTTATTATAATTTCTTGCAATTATATACTAATTACGTATTCTATCCTAATTACAATTATATCACTTAAGAACCGATAATTAGAAACAAGTGACATAATTGTACCCTGGTTATTCATCATCATACATATAAAAAAATATTTTACAGTTCGTAAAAGTCAATAATAGTCAAGGGTTGAAATTTAGGTTGCACATGTTTGAACATAGCAAATTTGTTTTTAACTAATTTATCTTTCAGTGTGTATCCCACCATGAGGCTGCATGGACTTTGACTTACACCATAATGAACTCTTCTTAGCTCATATTCAACTATATTCTTAGTTGAAAATGACCTTAACCTCCATGTATTTGGGTTCAAATTTACTTTAGACTTCATTATATAGATATAATTTAATTTATATACGCCTTTTCATGTGATAAAGTTCAATAATTTAATGGTGTCAATGCCCTCTTCGTCATCTTCATAATCATAAAGCTTCAATCCCCTCTCCACGACATCTACCACGATACAAAATTAATCATACACGTACCTTTCGCTTTTAACCATTCTCTTCATATTCTTTCTAACTCTAAACCGATACCCTCGTTGAATCACATGCATTGCTTTCATACCCATTTGTGATGCAAACAATACATATTGAATTCTATATTGTCTCCCCCCTACAGCACCTTGTCACTTTTACTTTGTTGCGTATAATAAATTAATATAATTAATAAGTATAGTATAGTTATTAAATTTTATTTTCTCATTTAATTAATTTAGATTTTTTTTTTTAATCTATCAAACGTTGAGAGGGATCAAAACTCTATATTTGCACCTTAAGGGATTTCATCCCTCTAAGCTCTTGATAAAAAAAAAATTGATTCCTCTCGACATTTGGTAAATTCAGAGTTAAAATAGATCGCCCCCTGTCGGGTCCTTGCTCTCCTAACGTCAAGCAAGCCCCTACCGGTCCTTGCCCAGTGCGGGACAAGTAATAAATTCCTCTCTCGTTGGTCGAGCGATGGCGGCCTTAACAGTCGAGGTTGGCTTAATTATCAATTATAATTAATTATAATTATAATTACTTATTTTATTTTATTTTTATGTGATTTTATAGAGTCAAATGTTTTAATTAATTATTATTATTATAATTTTATTTTAGTTTATTTTTATTTTTGTGTAATTTGACTAAGTCAAAATGTTTATATAACATAATAGGCCATGACAATATCTCATCCATACTGGGTTGGAGAACATCTTTCACGCAATTAATGTAATTAACAAAGATTGGTTTTTTTCTTTCTTTCTTTCTTTCTTTCACGCAATTAATGTAATTAACAAAGATTGGTTTCTTTCTTTCTTTTTAAATGGTATTCAAAATAGTCCATGGGTTTTTTTATGGGAGAAGTCTAACCATAAAATGTTTTGATCTTTTTGGCCGAAATTTAATGATAAGAATTTTGGCACCATTAGATATTTTCACTATTTAAAATGTGCATAGTCTAACTAATAGATGAAATTACCTTTTTCAAGGTATTTTTGTGGTTAATTTTAACCAAAATTCTACAAAGATTTTTAAAAGCTTGAGCTTAAGTTGTTTAATCTGTAGAATTCGAGTGCCACGAGGGTTTTTAAAGGCACTGAATTCATTTATGCATTCAAAATTGCATTTAAATAATAGAAAACCACAATCTTGATTGAATTATATTGCTTTAGAATCTGGTGAAAAAGACCACTTCGTTTATAAGTTAGATAGTGCATTTAAAATGTGTTTTCGAATGCATACATGACTTAACTGCCCTAAAAAACCGCTGGGACACTCAGACTTACTATTCCAAAAAATCCTCGTTGAATTTCAAAGAAAAACAACCATAAATATCACCCAAAAAACTGAAAAATGTTTGATACATAGGCTACATGTTTTTTTATTGATGATGAATAAGTGCATTGTTAAGATACGTCATTGTCTAACCAAACTTCTTTTTTGCCTTGAAAATCATGAAAATTCCGATAATATTTTGATAAATTATGGCAGGAATTTTTGTAAATCCAGGTTAAAGTTGTTAAATTTCAAGATTTTGGGTGCCCTAGAGGTTTTTGATGGTCTTGAATCTATTGTCACCTTCAAAAACACGATTTAAACACTGCTTCTGCAAGATTTGTTGAAATTTGTTTGCCTAGATTCCGACCAAAAGTGGTCGTCCGGGCAATTCCTCTGCCTCGGTAGACTTGTCCTTAAGGTACTCCTTGTGAAAATGTCACCTGTGCAAGTCCGCATAGATGTTAACCTAAAAAAAAGTGGCATTCAAAATAAATTGAATTTTTAAAACTTAAGTTTGATATAAATACATACTTGTATTAAAAAATTAATTAGTCACTTACAAAAAATGATTTTATATGGGGAGAATAACATTCCTCATAATTACCCAAACTAAATCCAATTAACTACATGACAAAAAACATATATATTATATAACGTGTAATAAATTGAATTTTTAAAACATAAGTTTGATATAGGTACATATTTATGGAATGGTCTTTAAGTGTGACTTTTTGGAGTTTCCGAGGGATTTCTGGCCAAACCCAATGAAAAAAATTGTGGTCAAATCTTTTATTTGTGTTTTTTAAACTGGTTTTGTGACTACATATATGGGGATTCAACATCCTCAAAAACTCATGGGGAACTTTGATTGTGAAGAGTTCACTTGTCAAACTTGTGATTTCAATAAATCCCTGTCAGATTCTAGTCAAATTAGATCATAAAATAAACCGGAAAACTTTCCAAAAAGTCACACTTAAAGACTACTGACATATTTAAATAAAGAATGTAATAAGTTGCTTACAAAAATTGATTTTAAATGGGGAGAACTTAATTATCTAGACTCCAAGTAACTACATGACAAAAAACGTATAATATTATTTAACGCGTAGTCTAACTAATAGACAAAATGACATTTTTGAGAGCATTTCTTTAATTAATTTTAACCAAAATAGATTTTTAAAAACTTGAGTATAAGTTGTTTAACTTGTAGAATTCGAGTGCCCTAGGTTTTTCAGGGTGTTGAATCCATTTATGCATTCAAAAATGTATTTTAAACAACAAAAAAAGCACAAACTTGCTTGAAATCACAATCCTCACAATGAACCACATTCGTTGGTTTGAAATGCATCGACCCTAAAATATGCATGTGATTGATCCGAAAAATCTATTTCTCTAAATCTTGCTTGAAATTGTTTGGTTGGATTATAGTGAAAAAGATCATTTCATCTATAAATTAGACTGCACCTATTATTTCAATTTAACTTTATTTTTTAAATTAAAAAATATTTATAAATATTAAAATATATATATATAAATTTAAAAAATTTATATTTAAAAGAAATAAATCTCAAAAAACTTATTTATCTTAATGCTTAATAATTTCACAATAAATTTACATTAATATTTATAAGTTCTTTGTATATTAACTGTACATTTTTGTAAGTATTAAATATGTTATATAAGAGATATCATTTATATATGATTTATTTTAGAATGTAAATTTAAAAACAACTTTAATAAGTAAAATTGAATAAGTTAGGAACACAATAACATGAATACAAATTGTAACAGCTCTAGGTCAAAAGTTCGTGTAATAAAATTAATAAAGGCAAAATAAGACCAAGGTCATGGGACATGTATTTCAAGTTAAATGTCGGGCAAAACATCTTGGTGGGTGTTCATTTGGTTTATTATGGCTTTGGGAAATTGGCAAAGGCAAAGAGGCATTAATTGGTATTTCAATTATGAAAATAAAGGAAAATAGGAGAAAAGGGAGATGGAAGGTCACAAAATTGCATGAAGAGGAAATTGAAGGAAAAATAGAGGAAACTGAAGAAAATAGAGGCCTCAATAATAAAAAGGCTTATGAGGATCAATTTACAACTTTTGTTGGTTAACCTTTTGTCTGTTCAATTTTGGAGCTCTATCTATTCTATCATACTATTGCACACTTAGAGAATTCTTGGATCACTTTAGCATTGGAGAAAGGAAAGTAAAGGAAGGACAAGAAGGCAAACAAAAGCAAGGGACAAGCAAAGAAAAGTTGGATCAAGCAAATTCAACGGGAATACTTGCAGGTTGTATGTGTGATTTCCTAGTTGGCTTGTGAATGCATGGTACATGCATGTGTGCATTTGGTTCTCTAGTTGTCATTAGCATGGGTTTTTCCAAGTGTGACAATGGTTTCAGCCTTGCCTTGCCATTTCCAGAAAGTCATGGTATGATGGGGTTCTTTTATTTGGTTGAGCTTTGGATTGTCAGATGGTTTTGGAACCGGGTGAAGTGGGCTCAGGAAAATTCCCATAGGGCCTAGGAATCCCTTAACTGATTCTAGCGAGATTGCAGTGAAACTTGAGGGTGGAGATAGACAAATTCCTCAATGTATTGGTGAAGAAATTATGAGGAATCCAAGCTTGTTTTGGGCCTAGTAATCCCTTGACCGGTTTTGGCGGGGTTGTGGTAAATCATGAGGGTGGAGGTGGTTTAATCTCCAGGAAGCCCTGGTTGTTTATGTGCTTGTGTTGGGCCTAGTGATCCCCTGAACGATTTTGGTGGGATTACGTAAAGACTGAGGGTGGAGGTGGTTTAATCTTTGGGAATCCCTGGTTGTTTTTGTCTTAAGTCCCATATTCATGCTTGGAATATGAAACGAGGGTGATTGGCTAAAAGAAAGATTTGGTTTAGCTCAATTTATGGTCGGGTGGTACGTGGAAGTCCCTGACTTTGTTGGCTTTTGTGTATGTTAATAACAACTCTCTTCCTTTGTATTTCATGAGTAATTGTACTTGTTATTATGTGACTTTAATGGTTGTTATATCATGGTTATTATTCTGGTTATATGTTGGTTATAAGCATGGTTCTATAACAGGTTCTAATTATGGCTCTTGACATGTTTTAATTTGTTGATGAATGTTTATTGAATGCATGATGTAATAGATTTTATTGCAGTTAGTATGAGAGGGCATTAGACCTTCTTGGTGATTCTCAGATAAGTATCAGACCCCTATGTTTAGATTATGTATTCATGACCTGTAGATTACATGTTCTCAATATGTTTGACGAAATGATTGTCATGGTTAGGCCTCGTTAGGCCAAGTCTTTGATCAAATTTTGTATGAATGGCCTTGTCTTGATGATAATTATTATTCCAGAAAGTCTCATTTAGTTCTGGGCAGTGGTCTCGAGGCTGACTTAGAATTTAGGCTCAGAATCTGGGATCGCATGCTCCTAACTAGAAATTTTGGGTTGCAACTGCATGGATGTAAGCTTGTGCATGCGGTTGGAGGCTTGCAACTTCATGGAGGCCTTGTTATGGATGTGGTTGAGGGCCCAAGGTAGAGAAGGAGGGTTCTAGCTCAGGGTTTGGGCACCTAGGATGGTTACTTAACCCCAGAGTGTCCTGAAGGCCGTGTAGGATGTTGTGAAAGGTCATTTTGTCGTCAGAAGTTGTGCCCACTTCCTTAATGGGACCTAGGAGGTCGGGTCATGTCATAATAGCCCTTCCTCTCATGTTTACCTTGGTAGGCCCGTGAAAGTGGGTAAATGTGGGAGGGGTGGTTAGAGTATGGTTCAATACTTGGAATGAATGGGAAGAATGTGTTTGTCGTGCATGCATGTCAATGTCTATATGGTTGTTATGCATGTATTATAGTGGCTATGATTAGTATGTATATAGTGAGTGTTAAAGTTTGTGACATCATGCATGATAACTGGGATGATGATTGAGATGATGTCAATATATTGATATTATTATGTATATACACTAATCTAGATTGATTTTGCAGATGAGATAGCCTCCCCTGAACTTCACTGAGGTGTGTTGATTATGTTTATATTTGGTATATCTGATATGGTATGCTTTCAAGAAGAAGAGGATCAAATATTACTAGCAAAATGGTGGATTACATTTCATAAGACTCTCCTTACAAATCAAATGGGAAACCAAGAGATGAGTACTCTCCGAACATAATAGACACATTGAGAAGTCTAAAGGTAGAAATCAGAAGTTGTAAGGCAAATAATGATAGAATCATTAAGTCATAGGAAAGACTTGTCGGGGCATAGGAGAAACAAGCAAAGGTCAATGCGGTTGTCATTCATAGTTTGTTTTATTTGCAGAGATAGGGGAAACCACAGATCAGTTATGGACAAGAGGAAAAGACTAATGGGGCATATGGAAGTAGGTCTCATGGTGGGCATAGTTCAGACAAAGATGGCAAGTTCTTGGATGCACCTAATAGGAGAGGCAATTCTATTCCTGGTTCAGACAAGTATCATGGTCATCATCACTATCATCCTTACAAGAGGAGTGACAAGGGATATTTTCCACATGAGTTCAAGAAAAACAAGCCACCTATATTCAATGCAGACTTGAAGAAACCAGAAGATTCAGAGGCATGGTTACTTGGGATGAAGAAGTTCTTTGAGTTGCATGACTATACAAAGAACATGAAGGCCAAGATAATTATTTTCAGTCTCAAATGGAAAGCAAACATCTAGTGGGAAGATGTGAAGCGTGTCAAAGACATCAGGACATAGGAGTTGAGTTAGCATGAATTCAAGAGATTCTTCAGGAAGAAGTATTTGTCAGAGAGGTACTACGGCAGTAAGGCCAATGAGTTCTATGAGCTAAAGATGGGATCAATGACAGATGAGGAGTATATGAATAAGTTCCTAGAGTTGTTGAAGTATATGTTGGATCTTAAGGATGAGAAGACAAAATTTCAAAGATTTATTAGTGGATTTCCATTAGCATTCAAGGATCAGATTTAGTATGATGAGCCTCAGTCATTGGAAGAATTCATTAGAAAGTTGAAGCACTATTATGAGAAATCAAAGCGTAAGACCGAGTCTAAGCAGGTTTGGAAAGGGAATGACAAAGATAAAGGTAAATGGACACTAAAGAGAACAAGGCCATATAATGCAGGTGAGAAAGAGAATATTGTTCCTTACAAGAAGTTTAATGCAGTTGAGAAGGGGCATGGGTTGCAACCTGGAGAGCAACATAATAGAGGTGATGGTAGGAAATAGTTGTAGTGTTGGATATGTGGCAAGGAGCATATCAATAAGGATTTTCCATCGTATCAGGGTGGTAGGCCTCAGATATACAGTTCTAAGGAGGCGTAGATAGTTGGGGATGTTAGGCAAAGCATTCCTCATATCTGTGCAACATTAGATAACAGGCAGGTGGATCACCAGGAATCTATTATTGAGATGGAAGGTAAGCTCTATGATCGAGTTGTTTCTATTTTGATTGACCTTGGATCTAATTATAGTTATGTTAACCTGACCTGGTGGATAAGTGTGGTTTGAGAAAATAAGTGCATTCAGAGTCTTAGTTGGTGTAATTGGCTACTGGTACTAAGAAAATAGTTCATCATTGGGTAAAAGCTTGTGAATTTGAGTTGAATGGTATGCCTACATCAACACATCTGAATGTGATTTCGTTGGGATCATACAATATGCTTCTGGGTATGGATTGGTTGTACCTTCATAGAACTAAGGTGGATTGTTATAAGAAGGATATATAGTGTTTGGATGATGATGGAGAGAAGATAATCTTGCAGGGCAAGAAGAATACTACATCGGTGAGGATGGTTACAACTATGTAGCAAAGTGCAGTGTAGGAAAGGGTGTGTATTGTTTGCAGTGCATGTTTCTAGTGATAAAGGTAAGGATGTTGAGGATGCAAATTTCGTAAAGAGGTAACCGGTTTTACATCAGTTTCAGGATGCATTCCCAGTAGATATTTCAGAGTTTCCACCTCACAGGGAAGTGGACTTTTCTATTGAGTTGGTACCAGGGACAACACGAACTTCAAATGCACCTTATAGGATGAGAACTCCAGAGCTAGTGGAATTGAAGTTGCAGTTGAAGGAAATGCTTGACAAGGGATACATTAGGCCAAGTGTATCACCTTAGGGTGCACCAATATTGTTTGTAAAGAAGAAGGATGGTACTCTCAAGTTATGCATTGACTACAAGCAACTAAACAAGGTGATGATCAAGAACATGTATATATTGTCGAGGATCGATGACTTGTTTGATCAGTTGAAGGGAGCAACAATGTTCTCGATGATTGAGTTGAGATTAGGATATCATTAGGTACACATCAAAGAAGAGGACATCTACAAGACTGCTTTTTAGACTAGGTATGGGTATTATGAGTTTGTTGTGGTTCCCTTTGGTTTGACTAGTGCTCCAGCTACTTTGTGTTTGATGAATAGTGTGTTGTGTCCTTATTCAGACAAGTTTGTGATAGTATTCACTAATGATATATTAATATATTATAAAAATGAGGCAACACATATCGAACACTTAGTAGTAGTATTGGGATAGAGAGCATCACTTGAATGCCAAACTTAGTAAATGTAGTTTTTTTCAGGCAAAGGTACATTACTTGGGACATGTTGTTTCCAAGGAAGGCATAACAGTGGATCCGGAAAAGATCAGAGCTATCATGGAATGGGCAGCTCCTAGGAATGTGGATGAGGTCAGATCATTCATGGGGTTAACAGGTTGTTATAGGAGGTTGATTGGGAACTTTTCACATATTGCATATCATATTACATCATTGCAGTGAAAAGGAAAAAAATTTGAATAGACAGAGAAATGTGCAACCGATTTTGAGCAGTTGAAGCAGTTGTTTACAAATGCTTTAGTTCTAAAGATCACAGATCTAGATAAAGAGTTTTTGGTATGTACAAATGCTTGCAAGAAAGGAATTCGCGAAGTCATGATGTAGGAGGGATAGGTATGCTACGAGTTGTTGGGACAGGGTCCCCTGGGTCAAATTTTGTTAAGTTTTGTTAAATTTATTGTAAAGTCTCCGCACTTTGAGGAGCGGAGCGTGAGTAGCACAGGTCGATAGGAGTCAAAGGGACTTTAGGAAGGTCAAATCCCCTTATTTTGTTAGAGTCAATATGTTTTGAGACCTGCCCATGGTTCACGGACCATGGTATTGTAATGAAGAAGAATATAAAAGGAAGTCATAGAAAAGTCATAAGATAGCCAAGTAGAGAAGTAAATGAGTTGAGTCTAATTTATCTATTCTATACTTGGGTGAAGGGGAAGGCTCCTGCAGCTATGTGCGCAAAGACCTTGGTAAGTCCGCGGCTGTGTTCGCAGGGTTGAGAAGAGTTGTAATTGAAGAGCTGAAGCATAATAAAATCTATTTTGAAGAACTATTTGTGTATCTGTGTATTTCTATTTTATATCTAAATTTATTATAATTTTTGATCTGTTGAATGCATTTAATCAGGAAAAGTACTTAATAGATTCGCGAAGACATAGATCTGTTTATCTATATGATATTATGCATGTTTAGCGCAATTGACAAAGGACATAATTCTATTTACTATCATTTACTGTAAGTTTCGGGTTTCAAGGGTTAGGGTTCGCGAAGGTCAAGATAAAGCCTTAGATCTGCAAAAAACACATCACATAACCCTATGGATGCAGAAACCTAGTTCTAGCATCCCCCAATACTTCCTCAGGTGAGACTGCAACCTGCGCTATGCGGGTTGTTGCCGAAAGGGTCGGTAGTGTAGGTTTTTGTTGGTTAGCACAACTAACTCCAAACCTGCGTCCAAGCTCCCTCAAGCCAACAAATGGTTCCATTTTCGGGATCGAGATCTATTTGAGGGACGTGTGATGTGGGGTCCCTGGAGACCAATAAAGAAGGAGATTGAAAAGTGGATAGGTCGGAAGGTGCACGAGTTTGTAGCTCAAGAAAACAGGAATCCGCTCCTATCAAAAGAAGAGTGGTTGCAGATATATATGTATACAGATGAACACGAAGTTTTCTTTTGCACCTTTCCATGTGAATTATACGAATAGTTGGATAAATTGGCGGAGGGTCAACC